>JAOPSE010000026.1:3554729-3800607 GCA_029449295.1 Zea luxurians | reverse complement strand
GCAAGCTTTACTTAGTTGATTTTGCAAAAGAAGAGGCGGTCTAGATGCATGCTTAATGGCTAAGACTTGCATGGGCTGGCTGTGGCATCGCCGCTTAGCACATGTGGGGATGAAGAACCTCCACAAGCTTCTAAAGGGAGAACACGTGATAGGTCTAACCAATGTTTATTTCGAAAAAGATAGACCTTGTGCAGCTTGTCAAGCAGGTAAACAAGTGGGAGGGGCACATCACAGCAAGAATGTGATGACCACGTCAAGACCTCTGGAGCTGCTGCATATGGACCTCTTCGGACCCGTCGCCTATCTAAGCATAGGAGGAAGTAAGTATGGTCTAGTTATTGTTGATGACTTTTCCCGCTTCACTTGGGTGTTCTTTTTGCAGGATAAGTCTGAAACCCAAGGGACCCTCAAGCGCTTCCTAAGGAGAGCTCAAAATGAGTTTGAGCTCAAGGTGAAAAAGATAAGGAGCGACAACGGGTCCGAATTCAAGAACCTTCAAGTGGAGGAGTTTCTTGAGGAGGAAGGGATCAAGCACGAGTTCTCCGCTCCCTACACACCTCAGCAAAATGGTGTGGTAGAGAGGAAGAACAGGACGCTCATAGATATGGCGAGGACTATGCTTGGAGAATTCAAGACCCCCGAGTGTTTTTGGTCGTAAGCCGTGAACACGGCTTGCCACGCCATCAACAGGGTCTACCTTCACCGCCTCCTCAAGAAGACGTCGTATGAGCTACTAACCGGTAACAAACCCAATGTATCTTACTTTCGTGTATTTGGGAGCAGGTGCTACATTCTAGTGAAGAAGGGTAGAAATTCTAAATTTGCTCCCAAAGCTGTAGAAGGGTTTTTATTAGGTTATGATTCAAATACAAAGGCGTATAGGGTCTTCAACTGTCGGTGTTTAGGGTCCGACCGCACACCTGGGTTGCCCCTCGAGGTTTTTAGGAGTAGGAAGGTGTCGACAACTGTAGCAAAATGGTTCGTGCTGATCGCACGAGAGACGGTAGACAAGGTTTACAGGTTCGGGCCGCTTAGTGATGCGTAACACCCTACGTCCTGGTGAGTATGCTTGGTGGGAATGATTACAGGAAAGCTCTCTGGATTAAGAATACAGAGAGTTGAGGTGGGTGGCTAAGTAATGGGTCGATCGATCTGAAGGGGTGCCCCCTAGGCCTTATATACTCGACCGTGGGGCAGTACACATGGATAAGATAACAACAAGTGGCTAAAAGATAGTGAACCTCTCGAGATTATCCTTTACGTAACCCTCGCCGACTTATCTTCACGTGGCTTCGTTGCATGGAGGCCCCGACGCGGGAAAGTCGGATCTCTGTTGCAGCCACTCGCTCGACGCTATGGGCCGTCCGGGTTTGCACCAATCCGGCCTCATGTCGCCCTGCGTTGCTGGTTGTTTTTCCCCAGGCCCACGAAAGAATAACCTTACGATTTATTGGGCCCTTGGGCCTTTCGTGAGGTCCTTTACTCTTTTAGTGGACCCGGGGGATATCTATCCCCCACAAGCCCCCGATCTTTGGGTTAATTTAGAGGTAATCAACCCGAAGATCTCAGGTCCAGCTTGTAGGTGATTTGAAGAAAGATGGCTTCCTGTTGTTCTCTCCTGCTTCGATCACTTGTTGACCAGAACCTAGCTTCGTGCTTGTGCCTTAGAGATCGGCATTCCTGTTTGTAGGATTCTGAACTTCATTGGGTGCACCGGAGGTGCACCCAATGGGTGTAGCCCCCGAGCTTCGAGTAGATTTTAGAAAATAATCTACTCGAAGGTCTTCAGCAGAGATTACTTCCATTTGTGTTCCTTTATTTCAGTTGAGGATTGGCTTCTTAATCTTGTCCCATGCCCTTAGAAATTGGCGCTATCCTGGCTTAGAATGACAATCCATGGGGTGCACCGAAGGTGCACCCAATGGGTGTAGCCCCCGACCTTCAAGTGGATTTTTTGAGGATAATTCGCTTGAAGGTCCTCTTTTTGTGTCCTTTTGCTGAAGTTTACTCTTTCTGCTCATAAAAAGGTTGGCATGATGTCATCCGTGCTATGTCATCAACATTATGCTTCAGAGGTCAGCATGTGTTTTGTCTTTTGCAGCCGAATTTGCAATCCTTCCATATCTTGCTAGGTAGCGTAGTTTATTTGCTCTGCAACTGATTGGACATTCGATGGACGTTCTCTGTCTAGTCTTCAAGTCATGTCTGTCGACCATATTTTGCACTCTGCTGGCTATACTTGGCTTCTCTCTAACCCTTGTTGATATCTCATTTTTGTCTTGAGGCATTCACTGCATGCTCTGCACAGATGTGACCAATTTGAAAAATATACTGACAATTCCTGGGCGTCCCCCCCAATGGGTGTGGGCAAGGGACGGCTTGGTACGCTGAGTGTTTTAACCGGCTGCTTCTGAGTTGTAATGTGATGGGACGGCGAGTGTAATCATATCCTTTGCGCTGTTGACTGGAGTCCCAATGGGTGTAGTGCTGCATGAAACGGCGTCAGCCGCCTGACGTGTCTTTGGACGGGTGGAGTTGTATATTGAATGCTTAGCGACTGTTCAGTGACCGCGGTTGGAGGTGAGCGGTTGCCTTTCTCTTCTATAAATAACGCTGTTGCCCCTCTGGTTTCTTCACATCTCTTCGCTATTCCTTACTGCTTCCTTCTCTCCTTTTCTGCTTGCTTCCACCATGGGGAAAAACAATAAGCGCAAGCGCGAGCCGACTCCTCCATCGGAGGACTTCGGCGACTCGGAGTACTCGGAGGAGGAGTTCTCCTCCGAGTCCGAGAGGTCTCCGGCCCCCGTCTCTCCCCCGGCGTCGTCCGATGACTCGGACGACTCCCAGGGGATAGCCGCGGAGGTCTGGGCGTACATCCGGGCCGTCGAGCGCTCCGGGCTCGAGGGCTCGGATGAGTCCGAGTACTCCTCGGATGAGGAGGACTCGGACGGCGGCGGCGAGGGCGAGGACGACGACGACGACGACGACGACGATGACGACGACGACGACGACGACGACGGCAGCGGCAGTGGCGGGGCGGCGGCAACGGCAGCAGCAGGGGCAGCACCAAGAGCGGCAGCAGCAGGGGCAGCACCAGGGGCGGCGGCAGCAGGGGCGGCACCAAGAGCGGCGGCGGCGGCAGGGGCAGGGCCAGTGGCTAGATGCCACTGGTCTTTTTAAATATTAGTATAGATTAGAAATAGTATAGTTAGATAATGTAGTAGTATTAGTAATGTAGAGTAGTATAGTGTAGCGTAGTAGTAGTAGTAGCAGTAGGGGAGTATCAACTCATAATGAGTTGATTTGTAAGTATTGCCACTTCCCTTAAATGAAGAATGAATTTGGTTTCCTCTTGATGACTCGTTTTGTTTGACTATAAATTTGATTCTTTTGAGACCATAGACAGACGACTCGATCGTCATACTGATGCTTCCAGAAGTAGCCGCCGAGTAATATTGCAGTCTGTATCGACATTAGAAGTAACGCCGAGCAATTGATCGTGAGGTCGGCGTTTTAGAGGTAACGCTGAATGATCGAAAGTCGCCGTCGACATTTTAGAAGTAATGCCGAGTAGTTGAACTCCAAATCAGCGTTTTAGAGGCAACGCCGGGTGATTGAAAGTCGACGTCAGCATTTTTAGAAATAACGTCGAGTGAGCGAAGGTCAACGTCGGCATTTTAGAAGTAATGCCGAGCGGTTGAACTCGAGAATGGCGTTTTAGAGGCAATGCCGAGTGATTGAAGGTCGCCGTTGACATTTTAGAAGTAATGCCGAGCGGTTGAACTCGAGGTCAGCGTTTTAGAGGCAACGCCGAGTGATTGTAGGTCGACGTTGGCATTTTAGAAGTAATACCGAACGGTTGAACTCGAGGTCAGCGCTTTAGAAGCAACGCCGAGTGATTGAAGGTCAACGTTGGCATTTTAGAAGTAATACCAAACGGTTGAACTCGAGAACGACGTTTTAGAGGCAACGCCGAGTGATTGAAGGTCGCCGTTGACATTTTAGAAGTAATGCCGAGCGGTTGAACTCGAGGTCAGCGTTTTAGAAGCAACGCCGAGTGACTAAGTAGTGACGTCGGCATTTTAGAGGCAAATGCCGAGTTACTGAACTCGAGATCGGCGTTTTAGAGGCAACGCCGAGTTATTAAGGGTCGTTGTCGGCATTTTAGAAGTAATGCCGAGCGATTGAGCTCAAGATCGATGTTTTGGAGGTAACCCCAAGTGACTGAATAGTGACGTCGGCATTTTAGAGGCAACGCCGAGTTATTTTGAGGATTAACACCCGAGTGAAGGGATGGCCCACCAGTTTTTGGAAAGGACTGCCGAGTGACCACGTGGCATGCTGGGATTTCGGAAATAACTGCCGGGTGATGACTGGGCACTTTTTGAAACGGTATCTGGTCCGAGAATATCCCATAAGAGCTGCACTTTTAGCCGCCTTTGCTTTCCGCGCCCTAGTTCTTGCATTCCTGCTTCCAAATCCTCTCTGCGCTCGCCTCCAATCTGCTCACTGGTGAAATCGAGATGGCTCCCAAGAGGAAAATCGCGAGCTCTTCCGCTGTGGTGATCCCTCCAATTGATCCCAACAGCCAGTTGCCTTTCGCAGGTAACCATATGTCCATCATCTCTGAAGCCGAACTTCTCCATCTCGTGTCCATCGGGGTTCTTCCTCCACGGGAACTCTGTTCTTGGCGGGTTTGCCACGGGACTACGGTCCCGACGGAGGATACCCACGAGTCCGTGGTTTACGCTCCTTTTCTTCTCCGCGGCCTTGGCCTTCCTATTTCTCCCTTTTTCCGTGGTCTTCTTGATTTCTACCACATCAACCTAACCCATCTGAACCCTAACTCAATTCTGCAAATTTCTATCTTCGTCCACTTATGTGAGGCCTTTCTTGGCGTGCTGCCGCATTTTGGCCTGTGGAAACACCTGTATCATTGTCGCCCTGGGATGGCCGGGGGACAACATCAGTTGGTTGGAGGTGCCAGCTTGGAGATGCGCCGGGGACGGAAAACTGAATATCTTGAGATCCCCCTTAAAGACAGCATTAAGGGATGGCGCCTGGAGTGGTTTATAGTTGATAACTATGGAAATTCTCTCCCCCCCCCGGTCAGGAAGACAGCCAGATGTTCGCACCCCGAGCTGGACCGAGTCTCCTACAGACGAGGAGGTGGCTGAAGCCAGTGTGCTGCTAGCTGAAGTTGGGCTATTGAAAGAGAGGGGTTTAACTGCTGAAGCTATAGTTGCTGACTTTGTTTTCAAAAACATTCAGCCACTGAAAGATAGGGTCCACCCGGCTTATCTGTATCAAGGGCTAGCCGACCCAACTCGAGTTACCAATAGAAGAATCCCTTCTGCTGATTTGGTGAGCCGACTGGAGATGATTCTCAGAGGCAAAGTATCCAATGTTGGTGCTCCGGTGGCGTATTCAGCCTGGAATCTGCCTCCTGCCAAGGCCTTCACTCGTTTCGTGTCAAACCCACCTGCGACTGATGGCAATTTGGGCCTTAGAACACGGCCCTCTGATGAGGAGGTTAGTGCTTTGGTTGCCTCACTTGGGAAAATCCCTGATGATGAACGACAAATCCATTTCGAGGTGCCTTTGGATCCTACTGATGCTGAAATGAATGCCATGCTTGATATGTTGGCTGAAGATTCTTCTGACGCTACTCCTGCTGAGACATTGGCAGTGCCACCTCTCCCAGAGGTCGGTATAACCTTGGATGTTCAGAGACCTGTCCGTGCTCGCTCGAGGCGTCCCCGCCGAACCAATCAGACTGATCTTTCTGTTGATGAGCAGAAAAAGAAGAAAAGACGTATTCGGCGGGTATCTAGTTTGGATCAGGGTGCTGGTCCCTCGGTTCCTGCCGATGAGGAGGTTCCTGCGCCTGAATTTGCTGATGCTGATCCCAATGGGTGTGGTATGACTGTTGCTGATCCCAATGGGTGTGGTCCATCTGTTGCTGATCCCAATGGGTGTGTTGGCTGTGTTGCTGATGAAGACGACAGAGAGGAAGAGAATGAAGTCCCTCTGACTCGGAAGAACAGTCGGCAATTCCTCGCCAGTGGGGAAAGTAGTGGGGTTCCTTCTCCTGCTTTATCTGCTCTTGTTGGTCTGCAAAACATATCCCTGGCCGACTTTGATCAAACTCTCGAGGATATGGTCCCAGAGGACTTGTTATCAGGGCCAGTGGATGATGATGTGACGGAAGCTTGTGGTGCCGTGCCGGAACGCTGGGTTGAGGTCATCCCGTGCCATCATCAACCTTAGAGCGCGATCTCGAGGGTCGGGATTGCTAACTTGGATTTGTCCTGATTCCATGGAAGTAGCCGAGGGCCCATCAACCTTAGAGATGGTTACTGCTGAAAGTTTGGACCCCCGAGGATGGTGTTGACACATGTCCAGCCCCCGAGGGTGTCCGTCGGGGATGACTTAGCCCGGGCGAAGAGTGCGAGCTACTGCCCAGCCCCCGAGGGTGCTGCCGGGGATAATCCAGCTCAAGTGGGCAGTGCCAACTATGGCCCAGTCCCCGAGGGTGCCCAAACAGGGTCTCCTTCCGCACTTCCATGGACGTTCACGCTGGGTCACCTCCACACTCTGGCTGCATGGTGGTGGCCCAAACTTCGGACCGGGGCGTCGCTTTGGAGGGCAGCGTCCCCGCTGATCGGGTATCCGGCTCTGTTGAAGGAGATGAACTGATTCCCACTGTTCCATTGCATGCTGCTTCGGGTGATGACCTTGCGCCTGGGTTATCATCTGATTTCTCCTGACTTGGGGATCCCTTCGTTCTTCTCCAACCTCCAGGTACTGTGCTGTTTCCTAGCCTGACTTTTTCATGAACTCTTGCCATTATTCTCATCTGTTCTTCTCATCAGGTTTTGGTGGATGGGATGACCAGCCAGCTGAAATTGCATGGTGCTCCTATCCCAGAAGTGGCTTCATCCTTCTCGTGTTGAATCCGGTGTCGCTTCATCGCCGTGTATCCGAGTTGGAGGCGACTAACGCTGGTTAGTGCCCTTTTTTTCTTTTCTTCGCGTTTGTTATGGACTGTTTTACCTTCTGACCTCGTTTTGTTTGGTTACGTTTTGCTAGGAATGACTCGACAGATTACACTTCTTGAGGAGAAACATTCTCAAGATCGGGCTGAACTGTCTCAGCGATGCACTGATCTTGAGGAAAAGTACTCTCAAGGTCAGATTGAGCTGAGTCAAGTCTCTGCCGCCTTAGATGATGCCAATGCGTTGAGTTCTTCCCTGCATGCTCAGCTCGACTCTGAAAAGGTGATATACGAAACTGTGCTTTTGCCTTGCTATACTCCTATTATTTGCCTGGTTTTCTGAAGGAACTGATTTGTGCTTGCAGGAAGAAAAACGTATCCTTGCGGCTTCTCGTGACAATCTTGATAGGCTTGTATCGAGAATTCTAGCAACTCGTTGACTATTCTGGAGAGGAGTCATCGCTTTTCCATGGAAGAGTTTAAACAATCTTCGCTATAAGCTGCAGGAGTCCTTGGATGATGTGATTCGCCTTCGGGAGTTGATATCGGCTAAAGACGTTGTCATCAAGAATCTGCGTGCCTCCAAGAAATCTTTACCCAGGAGCTAGAGGCTGCCCAGTTGGCTGTCAAGGTTGCTGAAGAGACTTCCAATACTCTGAGAGCCCAGCGCGATAGGGCCATGGATAAGGCCATTCGGGCGGGACGAATCCTGATGAGGAGACCTGGCGTAGTCGTTCCTGAAGATATAAGGGCTGACGTGAACGCTGCCCCTGATTCCTCGAGTCGTCCTTCTTCATCAATTGCTCCTGGAAAAGACATTGCAAAATAGAGAAAACATTTCGCGTGCTCCAAGCGCGCAGCTTGCATGATTGAACATTTGTTAGAGGACACCGGTTTATTTGAATAACATAGTTACTCTCTCATTGTAAAAATTTTTTTAGTTAATGAGTTTGGTAGTTACGACGCATGATGACTATGAATTTTGTCTGTGGGATATGGAAATCATCCCCTGAATTATATAGGCGCGAGCGTGTTACGTTGGTCTTAAGTGGCTGCCAACTTGAGTTGATTGCTTCGTTAGCAGGGCATAGTGGTCACCCTGAGTTAAGTAAAGCGTGAGCATGTTGCACCGCCTTAAGTCGTTGCCGACTTAAGTCGATTGCTCCGTTAGCAGGGCATAGTGGTCACCCTGAGTTAAGTAAAGCGTGAGCATGTTGCAACCGCCTTAAGTCGTTGCCGACTTAAGTCGATTGCTCCGTTAGCAGGGCATAGTGGTCACCCCGAGTTAAGTAAGAATGCAAGTCAACCGTAAATAAATTGAGTATCCTTGAAACCTTTTCTTTATTGATGACATATTTCTACTTTACAGAGTACATCATCGTTATCCCAGCGGTTTTGAGGTACGGCTAAGGATAAAACTTTCTCAGGTGCTCTATGTTCCAGGAGTTCCCAACTTCCGTGCCATCCATCTGAGTGAGGCGATATGATCCGGGCCGAGTGACTTCTGCTACTATGAAGGGTCCTTCCCATAAGGGTGATAACTTGTGTCGTCCTTCTCCCGTTAGAATTCGGCGAAGGGACGAGCTCCCCTACTGAAAAGAATCGTTGCCGCACAAGCCTTGTCGTGATAGCGCCTTAGAGTCTGCTGGTATCTTGCTGATTGGATTACTGCGCTTAGCCGTTCTTCTCGAGTACGTCTATGTCCTCCAGCCTGGTGGTCTCAGCTTCTGCTATACTTTCAAAGATCAGCCTTGGCGCCCCAAACTTGAGATCAGCAGGCAACACTGCTTCCGACCCATAGACCATGAAGAAAGGAGTGTTTTCCATGGCAAAGCTCGGCTAGGTTGGGTTCTTAGGGCTCCAACAACATAGGGTAATTCCCTATCCAATTTCCTGCGAATTTTTCGTTCTTATCGAAAATCTTTTTCCTAAGTGCATCCAAAATCATCCTGTTGGCTCGCTCAACCTGCCCGTTGGCTCTTGGATGGGCCACAGATGCATACTTGATCTGAATGCTCTTTTGCTCGCAGAAGTCAAAGAATTCTGAACTCGTGAAATTGGATCCTAAATCAGTTATGATGCTGTTGGGTATCCCGAATCTGAATATTATGTCTTGTATGAATTCCACGTCCTTAGCAGAAGTTAAGGAGGCAATGGGCTTGAATTCTATCCATTTAGTGAACTTGTCAATCGCTACCAACACATGAGTATATCCCCCTTGAGCTTTCTTGAAAGGTCCAATCATATCCAGCCCCCAGCATGCAAAAGGCCAAGTTACTGGTATGGTCTGCAGCTGCTGTGCTGGCAGGTGTTGTTGCTTTGACAAGTATTGGCAGGGCTTCGCACCTCTGAACTAACTCGGCTGCATCATTCTTTGCTGTTGGCCAATAGAATCCTGACCTGAAGACCTTCCCAACTAGTGTTCTGGAGGCTGCATGTATCCCACATTGTCCAGCGTGGACCTCTTCTAAGAGTTGCTTTCCAGTGGATGGGAGAATGCACTTCATGAAGACGCCTGATGCTCCCCTTCTGTATAATGTCTCCCCAATAAGTGTATAGTGAGCTGACTGTCTTGCAATGCGCTCTGCCGAGTTCTTATCGTCTGGTTCTTCTTCATTCCTTATGTACTTAATGATTGGCTTTCTCCAGTCATCGGGATCTGACTCGGGTTGATCTATGATGTTGCACTCTTCCATTTGATCCAATGAGATACTTGGCTGCAGAATTTCTTGCACAAAAACCCCGGGTGGGACCTGAGCTCGACTGGACCCTAGCTTGGACAGTACATCGGCTGCCGTGTTCCGATCTCTTTCCACATGATGACAATTCTAGACCCTCGAATTTATCCTCCAGTTTCGGACGGCAATGCAGTATCTTCCCATCGAATCGTTCGAGCAATCCCACTCCTTATTATCTGGCTGATGACTACCAGAGAATCCCCATATACCATTAATCTTTTGACGCCCAATGATATGGCATGTTCAATCCATGGATCAGAGCTTCATACTCGGCTGCATTGTTGGAGGCCGGGAATAGCAGCTGGAGGGCGTACTTGAGGTGTTCGCCTCCAGGTGCAGTGAAAAAGAATCCCCGCTCCTGCTCCTCAGCTTGAGTGAGCCGTCAAAATACATTCGCCATACTTCCGCAGTCTCCGGGTTGTCTGGTACTTGTTGTTCAGTCCACTCTGATAACGAAATCAACCAGTGCTTGGGTTTTGATGCAGTGCGAGGCCGAAACTCGATGTCATGAGATCCCAGCTCACAGGCCCACTTGGCTATTCGACCGATGGCTTCCTTGTTGTGAAGAATATCCCCTATTGGAAAACTTGTGACTACTATGACTTTGTGGTCGTCAAAGTAGTGACGCAGCTTGCGGGCAGTTAGAAGTACTGCATACAATAGTTTCTGAACTTGAGGATACTTTTCTTTGAGGGGCCGAGGACTTCACTAATGAAGTAGACAGGGTGTTTGTATTGGATAGGCATGCCCTTCTTCTACTCGCTCGACTACCAACGCGGTGCTCACCACGTGAGTCGTGCAAGAGATGTACCAATAGCAAATCTTCGGCTGTTGAGTTGATGTAGCTCGCCGAGGTGGTTTCAGTACCGGCGGTGTTGTCAAGAATCTTTTCAGAGCATCTAGAGCTTCTTGTGCTTCTGAAGTCCATTGAAATTTATCCACCTTCTTGAGTACCTTATAAAACGGCAGACCTTTTTCTCCCAGCCTGGATATAAATCTGCTTAAAGCTGCCATGCATCCCGTAAGTCGCTGAACCTTCTTCTGCGATCGAGGTGCTTCCATCTTCATGATAGCTTCAATCTTATCCGGATTAGCCTCAATTCCCCGGTGGCTGACAATAAATCCGAGCAACTTTCCGGCTGGTACCGCCAAAAAACACATTTCTCGGGATTAAGCTTCCATCTATACCGCCTCAGGCTGTTGAAAAACCAGTTGCAAATCTTCGATGAAGTCTTTTGAGTCGTGTGTTTTGATCACCACGTCATCCACATAAGCCTCCACACGCTTGCCCCAGTGATCGGCTAAGCATGTTTGAATAGCTCTCTGGTAAGTCGCTCCAGCGTTTTTGAGGCCAAACGGCATGGAGGTATAACAGAAAGCACCAAACGGGGTAATGAATGCCGTCTTTTTCTTCGTCTTCCTTTGCCAGACTAATCTGATGATATCCAGAATAACAATCCAGGAAAGACAACATAGAACATCCAGCGGTGGAGTCCACCCACCTGATCTATCCTCGGGAGCCACGAAGGGATCCTTCGGACAGTGTTTGTTGAGATCGGTATAATCAACACACATGCGCCAGTCCACTTTATTCTTTTGGAGTACAAGAACAGGATTGGCTAACCACTTCGGGTGTAATACTTCTCTAATGAATCCAGCCGCGACCAAGCGAGCTAACTCGGCGCGAATGGCTTCCCTCTTAATCGGGCGTGAAACGACGTAATTTCTGTCGAATCGGCCTCGCCTGGGGAAAAAACCTTCAGTTTGTGCTCGGCCAGTTCTCTCGGGACTCCCGGCATATCCGCAGGTTGCCCTGCGAATACATCTCGGTTATCTTGCAGAAAAACCGGACGAGCGCGCTTTCCTATTTGTCATCCAGACTGGAGCTGATGATGGCCGTCTTGCGCTCATCAGCGAACCCCAGGTTGATTCTCTTGGTTTCTTCAGTCGCCGCATAGAGGTCGCGGTCTGAGCTTCATTCGTCGGTATTGCGAGGTTCTCCTCAGGCTTAGAGTTCGCCATTGCGGAGGAGCTGTCGATGGCTTGGCGGTGAGGGCTGCTTGAATAGCCACTCGGAAACATTCTGCGGCGCCTATGGAAGTCGGCGCGCACAGTTATGATCCCTTGCGGTCCTGGCATCTTCAGTATCATGTAGGTGTAATGTGGAATGGCCATGAACTTGGCCAATCCAGGGCCTCCCGATGATGGCATTGTACCCGCAGTCGAAGTTTGCCACTTCAAACCTTAGGAACTCGGTTCTGTAGTTCTCCGGAGTTCCAAAGGTGACCGGCATGTAGATGTGGCCCAGCGGGTATTCCCCTTCCGTCGGCACGATGCCGAAGAAAGGAGTGTCCGACTCGTGGAAGCTCTTTGAGATGAACTCCCAAGCTTTGGAGTGTCCGGGGGAAGGGTGATGTTGATGCTGCTCCCCCCGTCCACTAACACCTTTTTTCACCCGGCTCTCTCGGATCACTGGATCGACGAGAAGCGGGTACTTTGCCCGAGTGGGTCGAAGTTGAGCCATTGATCCGCCCGAGTGAAGGTGATCGGAGTGCTCCGACCACGCGGTATGGAGCGGGAGGACCGATGGTCCGCCACCAGTATCTGGCGATCATTGAGCTTTTGCTGTCCTTCTGCTCTCCTGCGATCCATGTTCCGCCGAAGATGACGTTGACCTCCCTGTCAACGCGTGGAAAAGCTCCTCCTCCTCCTCCCTCCTCCTGCCGATGGGGTTGTCGTGGTTCAATCTGGTCCTCCCCTCGGCGGAGGAGGATGCAGAGGTTGGAAGGGTCGGCCGTGTCCGACGGAGTGTTTGAAAGTCTCGCAGTTTCGAAGAGTGTGGTGCATGTCCTTGTGGTACGGGCACTGGGCGTCGAGGATGTCGTTCCAGCGTGCGTTCGCCTCCACGAGGTCCTCCTCGAGCGCGAGAGGCAGGTGGTCCGGCAGCGTGCACTTCTTCGCGTGGCCTCTTCTCCCACCGCTTGTCGGGTTGCTGGTTCGTGTCACGTCGTGGTGCAGCCGGTGCGGGCTTCGCTCCTCCGATGAGGTCCTGGGCTTCGCTCGTCGGCGGTGATGTAGAGGTCGGCTTCCCGGAACAGCTCCCTCCGAGGTGGTCGGCGCCTTTTGTAGTATGGCTCGGACGAAAACCGAATCATTAGATCCTCGGTAGAAGTCCTCGATCACGGCCGCCTCCGTGACATCGGGGATACGATTCCTCATGGTTTGAAACCTCTTGAGGTACGACCGGAGAGTTTCGTCCCCCCGGCGCTTGATAGATTTAAGGTCCCACGGCTGCGCCGGCTTATCGGAGAGGGACTGGAAGTTTGGCGGTGAAGCGTCGGCTGAAGTCTCCCCAGACGTCGATGCAGTGTCGGGGTAGATGTCGTAGCCATTGCAGCGCGTCTTGCCCAAGGACAATGGGCAAGTACGCGGTCATCACGTCTTCGATGCCCCGGCAGCTCGAGCAGCGGTGGTGTAGACGGCTAGCCAACCCCATGGATCCTGCTTAGGTTCATATTTGTCAACATTGGATACCTTGAAGTTGGGAGGCCATTGGATGGCCCTAAGGCGCGGAGTAAGGGCGGACACTCCGCACGTGTCCTCCTGTCGTCGGGGTCGATGTCTGTCCCGGGGAGGGGAGTTTGTGATCGTGATTCCTCGACCGTCCCCGGGTGGTTCCGCCAGTTGAAGCCGTTGCCGACTCAGTCCTGGTAGCTTGGCTCTGAGTCGGGGCGCCATGATCCCTGTCGTACTCCTCTCGACGACGGATTTCGTTCCCATGCCGCCGTTCCCGCGAAGCATTGATGGAGCTCCGCGCGTCTCGGCGACTGTTGATGGCGTGTCGTAGATCGTTCGGCGGGTGAGCAAGCGGTAGAAGATAGTTGGCCGCCTGGGTGAACAGTCGTCGGTAGCCGTCGGCGTCAGGAGTTCGAGGAAGTCCTTCCGCTATCCGAGCTAGCACCCCTCCGACTTCGCTCGGCGTGTTCATGGCCCGGGCGAAATCGGGGTTCAGGTTGCGCCCGAAGAATGGATTCTCTCGACGTTGCCTTGCATCCTGCTCAGCATGTTCCTGAGCTTGCCGACGATCACGTCGTCGGGAGTTCCTTCGCTCTCTGAAGACGCGTTCTTCCGGGGTTTCTCCTACCTCCGAGACCTCGTCTCGCGAGACAGGTTGTTCCGGATTCTGCTCTCCGGTTGCGTGATGTCGTCGGACGTTCCTGCGCCGGTTCCTCCGTCGACGGGATTCTCGCTGAGGCGGTTCCTCCCCGGGTACAGTCGGCTCGTCGTCGGAGATGGCGGGCGATTCCGCCCTTCCGACGAAGAGGACGTCGGGGTAGAACGGTGCTGCCGTCGCAGTGATCTTCTTTCGGGAAGCCGGAGGTTGCACCTCTCCGGTATTTTCGGAGATTGTTGAGGAAGATTCCTTTTCCGGCGGATCCGCGATACGGTGCAGAATTCCTTCTTCGTCTGTTATGAATGAGATTGTTCCGAAGCAGAACATAGATCCGGGGCGTAGGGCGATCTTGCTGTAGAGGGAGATGGCCATTGAGCTAGCTTGGATTGTCGACACACCCCCTACCTGGCGCGCCAGCTGTCGGTGTTTAGGGTCCGACCGCACACCTGGGGTTGCCCCTCGAGGTGTTTTAGGAGTAGGAAGGTGTCGACAACTGTAGCAAAATGGTTCGTGCTGATCGCACGAGAGACGGTAGACAAGGTTTACAGGTTCGGGCCGCTTAGTGATGCGTAACACCCTACGTCCTGGTGAGTATGCTTGGTGGGAATGATTACAGGAAAGCTCTCTGGATTAAGAATACAGAGAGTTGAGGTGGGTGGCTAAGTAATGGGTCGATCGATCTGAAGGGGTGCCCCCTAGGCCTTATATACTCGACCGTGGGGCAGTACACATGGATAAGATAACAACAAGTGGCTAAAAGATAGTGAACCTCTCGAGATTATCCTTTACGTAACCCTCGCCGACTTATCTTCACGTGGCTTCGTTGCATGGAGGCCCCGACGCGGGAAAGTCGGATCTCTGTTGCAGCCACTCGCTCGACGCTATGGGCCGTCCGGGTTTGCACCAATCCGGCCTCATGTCGCCTTGCGTTGCTGGTTGTTTTTCCCCAGACCCACGAAAGAATAACCTTACGATTTATTGGGCCCTTGGGCCTTTCGTGAGGTCCTTTACTCTTTTAGTGGACCCGGGGGATATCTATCCCCCACATCAACAAATCATCGGGTTTGGTTGAAGTCTCTAGCGACGTTGTATTTGATGAGACTAATGGCTCTCCAAGAGAGCAAGTTGTTGATTGTGATGATGTAGATGAAGAAGATGTTCCGACGGCCGCTATACGAACCATGGCGATTGGAGAAGTTCGGCCACAGGAACAAGATGAACGAGATCAACCTTCTTCCTCAACAACGGTGCATCCCCCAACTCAAGACGATGAACAGGTTCATCAACAGGAGGCGTGTGATCAAGGGGGAGCACAAGATGATCATGTGATGGAGGAAGAAGCGCAACCGGCACCTCCAACCCAAGTTCGAGCGATGATTCAAAGGGATCATCCCGTCGACCAAATTTTGGGTGACATTAGCAAGGGAGTAACTACTCGATCTCGATTAGTTAATTTTTGTGAGCATTACTCCTTTGTCTCTTCTATTGAGCCTTTCAGGGTAGAGGAGGCCTTGCTAGATCCGGATTGGGTATTGGCCATGCAGGAGGAACTCAACAACTTCAAGCGCAATGAAGTTTGGACACTGGTGCCTCGTCCCAAGCAAAATGTTGTGGGAACCAAGTGGGTGTTCCGCAACAAACAGGACGAGCACGGGGTGGTGACGAGGAACAAGGCTCGACTTGTGGCAAAAGGTTATGCCCAAGTCGCAGGTTTGGACTTTGAAGAGACTTTTGCTCCTGTGGCTAGGCTAGAATCAATTCGTATCTTGCTAGCATATGCCGCTCACCATTCTTTCAGGTTGTTCCAAATGGATGTGAAGAGCGCTTTCCTCAACGGGCCAATCAAGGAGGAGGTGTACGTGGAGCAACCCCCTGGCTTCGAGGATGAACGGTACCCCGACCACGTGTGTAAGCTCTCTAAGGCGCTCTATGGACTTAAGCAAGCCCCAAGAGCATGGTATGAATGCCTTAGAGACTTTTTAATTGCTAATGCTTTCAAGGCTGGGAAAGCCGATCCAACTCTTTTTACAAAGACATGTGATGGTGATTTGTTTGTGTGCCAAATTTATGTCGATGACATAATATTTGGCTCTACTAACCAAAAGTCTTGTGAAGAGTTTAGCAGGGTAATGACGCAGAAATTCGAGATGTCAATGATGGGCGAGTTGAACTACTTCCTTGGGTTCCAAGTGAAGCAACTCAAGGACGGCACTTTCATCTCCCAAACAAAGTACACGCAAGATCTGCTAAAGCGGTTTGGGATGAAGGACGCCAAGCCCGCAAAGACGCCAATGGGAACCGACGGACACACCGACCTCAACAAAGGAGGTAAGTCCGTTGATCAAAAAGCATACCGGCCAATGATAGGGTCTTTACTTTATTTATGTGCTAGTAGACCGGATATTATGCTTAGCGTATGCATGTGTGCTAGATTTCAATCCGATCCTAAGGAGTGTCACTTAGTGGCAGTGAAGCGAATTCTTAGATATTTGGTTGCTACGCCTTGCTTTGGGCTCTGGTATCCAAAAGGGTCTACCTTTGACTTGGTTGGATACTCAGACTCCGACTATGCTGGATGTAAGGTCGATAGGAAGAGTACATCAGGGACGTGCCAATTCTTAGGAAGGTCCCTGGTGTCGTGGAACTCTAAGAAACAAACCTCCGTTGCCCTATCCACCGCTGAGGCCGAGTATGTTGCCGCAGGACAGTGTTGCGCGCAACTACTTTGGATGAGGCAAACCCTCCGGGACTTTGGCTACAATCTGAGCAAAGTCCCACTCCTATGTGACAATGAGAGTGCTATCCGCATGGCGGAAAATCCTGTTGAACACAGCCGCACAAAGCACATAGACATCCGGCATCACTTTTTGAGAGACCACCAGCAAAAGGGAGATATCGAAGTGTTTCATATTAGCACCGAGAACCAGCTAGTCGATATCTTTACCAAGCCTCTAGATGAGAAGACCTTTTGCAGGTCGCGTAGTGAGCTAAATGTCTTAGATTCGCGGAACTTGGATTGAATTGTAGCATACATGTATTTATGCTTTTGATCATGTTCCTTTTTGCATTTTGTTGCTTATTGTGGTGCTCAAGTTGTACAAACACTCCCTGGACCTCACAAGTCTGTGGCAAAATGATGCACAGTTTTAGGGGGAGATGTGTTACAACTTGACCCTTTGAGACTAACCATATGCTTGAGTTTGCTTGTTTTAGTCTCAAAGGAGAATTGAAAGGGAAAAGGTGGACTTGGACCATGAAAGACTTCCACTGCACTCCGATGAGAGGGTAACTTATTCCAAGTTCATCTCATGAACTCTTATTGCCATTTGCTCTTAATTGAAGATTTTGGTGAGGCAATGGGGTTATAGAGCCAAGATTAATCCCGTTTTGGTGCTTGATGCCAAAGGGGGAGAAAATAAAGGCCAACGCAATAAATGGATCAGCTACCACTTGAGAAATTTGAAAATAGTAGAGTAGAGCTTTTGGTTTGTCAAAACTCTTTTATTGTCTCTTTTGGCTTCTTGTGGGGAGAAGTAGTAATTATGGGAAAAAGGGGGAGTTTTTGAAATCTTTGATCAATCTCTTTTGGAATGACTCTCTTTATGCTTCAACATGTGTGTTTGACTTAGAGATAGAGATTTGAGTTTGATTTGCAAAAACAAACCAAGTGGTGGCAAAGGATGATCCAAATATGCCAAAATTGAATCAAAATAAATTTGAGTTTTATTTGAAGTGAGTTTGCACTTGTTCTAGTTGCTTTATGTTGTGTTGGCATAAATCACCAAAAAGGGGGAGATTGAAAGGGAAATGTGCCCTTGGGCCATTTCTAAGTATTTTGGTGATTGAGTGCCAACACAAGTGCTTAAATGTGAATTTATGACCATGGATGAACAAAGTGCAAATCATGAAGTAAAGGTATGTTTCTAAGCCTTAGTACATTGGTTATGTGTACTAATATACTTGTCTAAGTGTTAGAAACAGAAAGAAGAAGAAAAGAAAAGAGGAGAAAAAGACTTGGCTGAGTACAGCCAAGACTCAGCTCGGTCTGGCACACCGGACTGTCCGGTGGTGCACCGGACAGTGTCCGGGGCGCCAGGCTGACTCGGCGTGAAGAGGCCGCTCTCGGGAATTCGCCGACGACGTACGGCTAAAATTCACCGGACTGTCCGGTGTGCACCGGACTGTCCGGTGAGCCAACGGTCGGCCGGGCCAACGGTCGGCAGCGCAATCTGCGCGGGACACGTGGCCGAGCCAACGGCTAGTAGTCGGCACCGGACTGTCCGGTGCGCCAACGGCTCCCAGATCTGCAACGGTCTGCAACGGTCGGCAGCGCTGTTTAAGGAAAGAAATCGGGCACCGGACTGTCCGGTGCCCCCAACGACAGAAGGCAAGATTGGCCTTCCAGATTTGCTCTCAACGGCTCCTAGCTGCCTTGGGGCTATAAAAGGGACCCCTAGGCGCATGGAGGAGACACCCAAGCAACCTTAGAGCATTCTTGATCATCCACACTCAGTCTTTGCGCATTTGTTTGTCATTCTAAGTGATTCGAGCTCCGTTCTAGTGAGAACTTTGAGATAGTCTTTTGAGCTCGATTCTTGGCCGTGTGTGTGCGCATTTTGCTGTGGATTTGTGTGTGTTGCTTCCCTCCCTTACTCTGTGCTTCTTTGTGATCATATACTTGTAAGGGCAAGAGACTCCAATTTGTGGAGATTCCTTGCAAACGGGATATTGAAAGGCAAAACAAAACACCGTGGTATTCAAGTTGGTCTTTGGACCGCTTGAGAGGGGTTGATTGCAACCCTCGTCCGTTGGGACGCCACAACGTGGAGTAGGCAAGCGTTGGTCTTGGCCGAACCACGGGATAAACCACTGTGTCATCTCTGTGTTTGATCTCTTGTGGTATTGTGTTTTGTTGAGACTCCTCTCTAGCCACTTGGCAATTATTGTGCTAACACTTAACAAGTTTTTGTGGCTATAAGTTTAAGTTTCACAGGATCACCTATTCACCCCCCCCTCTAGGTGCTCTCAATGGAGCCTGTTCTTCACCTATCTCATCAAGATCAACTTGCTCTTCTTGAGAGCCGTTAGTCTCATCAAACACAACGTCACAAGAAACTTCAACTAGTCCTGAGGACTTGTTAAAGACTCTATATGCCCTTGTGTTTGAGTCATATCCTAGTAAAAAGCCTTCTACAGTTTTAGGAGCAAATTTAGATTTTCTACCTCTTTTAACAAGAATAAAGCATTTGCTACCAAAAACTCTAAGATATGAAATATTGGCCTTTTTACCGGTTAGGAGTTCATAGGATGTCTTCTTGAGGATTCAGTGTAGATATAACCGGTTGATGGCGTAGCAGGCGGTGTTGACCGCCTCGGCCCAAAACCGATCCGGTGTCTTGTACTCATCAAGCATGGTTCTTGCCATGTCCAATAGAGTTCGATTCTTCCTCTCCACTACACCATTTTGTTGTGGGGTGTAGGGAGAAGAGAACTCATGCTTGATGCCCTCCTCCTCAAGGAAGCCTTCTATTTGTGAGTTCTTGAACTCCGTCCTATTGTCGCTTCTGATTTTCTTGATCCTTAAGCCGAACTCATTTTGAGCTCGTCTCAAGAATCCCTTTAAGGTTTCTTGGGTACAAGATTTTTCCTGCAAAAAGAACACCCAAGTGAAGCGAGAATAATCATCCACAATAACTAGACAGTACTTACTCCCGCCGATGCTTATGTAAGCGATCGGGCCGAATAGATCCATGTGTAGGAGCTCCAGTGGCCTGTCACTTGTCATGATGTTCTTGTGTGGATGATGAGTGCCAACTTGCTTCCCGGCTTGGCATGCGCTACAAATCATGTCTTTCTCAAAATGAACATTTGTTAGTCCTAAAATGTGTTCTCCCTTTAGAAGCTTATGAAGATTCTTCATTCCAACATGAGCTAGTCGGCGGTGCCAGAGCCAACCCATGTTAGTCTTAGCAACCAAGCAAGTGTCGAGTTCAGCTCTATCAAAATCTACCAAGTATAGCTGACCCTCTAACACTCCCTTAAATGCTATTGAATCATCACTTGTTCTAAAGACAGTGACACCTACATCAGTAAATAGACAGTTGTAGCCCATTTGACATAATTGGGATACGGAAAGCAAATTGTAATCTAGAGAATCTACAAGAAAAACATTGGAAATGGAATGGTCAGGAGATATAGCTATTTTACCCAAACCTTTGACCAAACCTTGGTTTCTATCCCCGAATGTGATAGTTCGTTGGGGATCTTGGTTTTTCTCGTAGGAGGAGAACATTTTCTTCTCCCCAGTCATGTGGTTTGTGCACCCCGTTGTCGATGATCTAGCTTGAGCCCCCGGATGCATAAACCTACAAAACAATTTTAGTTCTTGACTTTAGGTACCAAAACGGTTTTGGGTCCTTTGGCATTAGAAACAAGAACTTTGGGTACCCAAACACAAGTCTTGGAACCCTTGTGTTTGCCCCCAACAAACTTGGCAACTACCTTGCCGGATTTGTTAGTCAAAACATAGGATGCATCAAAAGTTTTGAATGAAATGTCATGATCATTTGATGCACTAGGAGTTTTCTTTCTAGGCAACTTAGCACGAGTTGGTTGCCTAGAGCTAGATGTCTCACCCTTATACATAAAAGCATGGTTAGGGCCAGAGTGAGACTTCCTAGAATGAATTCTCCTAATTTTGCTCTCGGGATAACCGGCAGGGTACAAAATGTAACCCTCGTTATCCTGAGGCATGGGAGCCTTGCCCTTAACAAAATTAGACAATCTTTTAGGAGGGGCACTAAGTTTGACATTGTCTCCCCTTTGGTAGCCAATGCCATCCTTGATGCCAGGGTGTCTCCCATTATAGAGCATACTTCTAGCAAATTTAAACTTTTCATTCTCTAAGTTATGCTCGGCAATTTTAGCATCTAATATTGCTATATGATCATTTTGTTGTTTAATTAAAGCCATATGATCATGAATAGCATCAATATCAACATCTCTACATCTAGTGCAAATAGAAACATGCTCAACAGTAGATGTAAAGGGTTTGCAAGATTTTAATTCTACAATCTTAGCATGTAATATATCATTTTCACCTCTAAGGTTAAAAATAGTAACATTGCAAACATCAAGATCTTTAGCCTTAGCAAACAATTTCTCATTCCCATCTCTAAGGCTAGCAAGAGAAATATTCAACTCATCAATCCTAGCAACTAAATCAATATTATCATCTCTAGGATTGGAAGTTGAAATATTACAAACATGAGAATCAACCTTAGCAATTAATTTAGCATTTTCATTCATAAGGTTGGCAATAGTGTCATGGCAAGCGCTTAGCTCACTAGATAGTTTTTGACATTTTTCTATTTCTAGAGCATAAGCATTTTTAATCTTAACATGTTTCTTGTTTTCCTTAATTAGGAAGTCCTCTTGGGAATCCAAAAGGTCATCCTTTTCATGAATAGAACTAATTAATTCATTTATTTTTTCCTTTTGTTCCATGTTAAGGTTGGCAAAAAGGGTACGCAAATTATTCTCCTCATTACTAGCATTATCATCACTAGAGGATTCATATTTAGTGGAGGATTTAGATTTAACCTTCTTCCTTTTGCCGTCCTTTGCCATGAGGCACTTGTGGCCGACGTTGGGGAAGAGGAGTCCCTTGGTGACAGCGATGTTGGCGGCGTCCTCGTCATCGGAGGAGGAGTCGGTGGAGCTCTCGTCGGAGTCCCACTCGCGGCACACGTGGGCATCGCCGCCCTTCTTCTTGTGGTACCTCTTCTTTTCTCTCCTCTTGCCCTTCTTGTCGTTATCCCTGTCACTATCACTTGATAATGGACATTTAGCAATAAAGTGACCGGGCTTACCACACTTGTAGCATACCTTCTTGGAACGGGATTTGTAATCCTTCCCCTTCCGTTGCTTGAGGATTTGGCGAAAGCTTTTGATGATTAAAGCCATCTCCTCATTGTCGAGCTTGGAGGCGTCAATTGGTTGTCTACTCGGTGTAGACTCCTCCTCCTTCTCTTTGGTCGCCTTGAATGCCACCGGTTGTGCTTCGGACGTGGAGGGTTCATCAAGCTCGTTGATCTTCTTTGAGCCTTTAATCATACATTCAAAGCTCACAAAATTCCCGATTACTTCTTCGGGAGTCATTAGTGTGTATCTAGGATTACCACGAATTAATTGAACTTTAGTGGGTTAAGGAAAATGAGAGATCTTAGAATAACCTTAACCACCTCGTGGTCGTCCCACTTCTTGCTCCCGAGGTTGCGCACTTGGTTCACCAAGGTTTTGAGCCGGTTGTACATATCTTGTGGCTCCTCCCCTTGGCGAAGACGGAAGCGACCGAGCTCCCCCTCGATCGTTTCCCGCTTGGTGATCTTGGTGAGTTCATCACCCTCGTGCGCGGTCTTGAGAAGGTCCCAAATCTCCTTTGCACTCTTCAACCCTTGTACCTTGTTATATTCCTCTCTACTTAGAGAGGCGAGGAGTATGATTGTGGCTTGGGAGTTGAAGTGCTCGATTTGGGCCACTTCGTCCGTATCATAGTCTTCATCCCCTATGGATGGTACCTGTGCTCCAAACTCAACAACATTCCATATACTTTTGTGGAGTGAGGTTAGATGAAATTTCATTAAATCACTCCACCTAGCATAATCTTCGCCATCAAAGGTTGGCGGTTTGCCTAATGGAACAGAAAGTAATGGAGTATTTCTAGATGTACGAGGATAGTGTAAGGGGATCTTACTAAACTTCTTGCGCTCTTGGCGCTTAGAAGTTACGGACGGCGCATCGGAGTCGGAGGTCGATGTTGATGAAGTGTCGGTCTCGTAGTAGACCACTTTCCTCATCCTCTTGTGCTTGTCACCTTTCCGATGCGACTTGTGGGAAGAAGATTTTTCCTTCTTCTCTTTGTGGTGTGAAGAAGAAGATCTTTTCTCCTTCCGTTTGGAGGAGTCCTTCTTCTTATCCTTCCTCTTGGTGCGGGACTCTTCCGATGAAGTGCTCCCGTGGCTCGTAGTGGGCTTGTCACCGGTCTCCATCTTCCTCTTGGTGTGATCTCCCGACATCACTTCGAGCGGTTAGGCTCTAATGAAGCACCGGGCTCTGATACCAATTGAAAGTCGCCTAGAGGGGAGGGGGGGTGAATAGGGCGAAACTGAAATTCTCAAAAATAAACACAACTACAAGCCGGGTTAGCGTTAGAAATATAATCGAGTCCGCGAGAGAGGGCGCAAAACAAATCACAAGCGAATAAGGAGTGTGACACGCGGATTTGTTTTACCGAGGTTCGGTTCTTGCAAACCTACTCCCCGTTGAGGAGGCCACAAAGGCCGGGTCTCTTTCAACCCTTACCCTCTCTCAAACGATCCCGCGGACCGAGTGAGCTTTCTCTTCTCAAATGTTTGGAACACAAAGTTCCCACAAGGACCACCACAAGATTGGTGTCTCTTGCCTCAATTACAAGTGAATTTGATCGCAATGAAGAATCAAAGAAGAAAGAAAGCAATCCAAGCGCAAGAGCTCGAAAGAATACAAGCAAATCTCTCTCACTAATCACTAGGGCGTTGTGTGGAGTTTGGAGAGGATTTGATCACTTTTGTGTGTCTAGAATTGAATGCTAGAGCTCTTGTATGTAGTTGAAGTGGGAAAACTTGGATGACTTGAATGTGGGGTGGTTGGGGTATTTATAGCCCCAACCACCAAACTAACCGTTTGGTGCAGGCTGGCTGTCGTATGGTGCACCGGACAGTCCGGTGTGCCAGCCACGTCACCAAAGCCGTTGGGTTCCGACCGTTGGAGCTCTGTCTTCTGGGCCCGCCTGGATGTCCGGTGGCGCACCGGACATGTACTGTAGATTGTCCGGTACGCCACTACGCGCGTGCCTGACTTCTGCGTGCTCTGGCGCGCATTAATTGCTGTTGCAGGTGACCGTTGGCGCGAAGTAGCCGTTGCCCCGCGGTTACACCGGACAGTCCGGTGTACACCGGACATGTCCGGTGAATTTTAGCGGAGCAGCCGAGGCGAATTCCCGAGGCTGACGAGTTCTGGAGGTCGCCTTTTCTTGGAGCACCGGACACTGTCCGGTGTACACCGGACAGTCCGGTGAATTATAGCGAGCCGCCTCCAGATTTTCCCGAGAGTGAAGAGTTCAGCCTCGAAGCGCCTCTGGTGCACCGGACACTGTCCGGTGCACACCGGACAGTCCGGTGCGCCAGACCAGAGGTGCCTTCGGTTGTCCCTTTGCTCTTTTGTTGAACCCAATACTTGGTCTTTTTATTGGCTAAGTGTGAACCTTTGTACCTGTAGAACTTATAAACTTGGGCAAACTAGTTAATTCAATTATTTGTGTTGGGCAATTCAACCACCAAAATTAGTATAGGAAATAGGTGTAAGCCTAATTCCCTTTCAGGCTCGTTCGGTTGACAGGGAATAGAAGACCGGAACTGTTCCGGTCCGGATTGCTTCTCTAATTTATATAAGTTTTGAACAGGAACTATTTTTGGTGCAATCCTGCAGAAACGAACAGACACTTAAGGCCTTGTTCGGTTAATTCCGTTACCCATGGATTGAATGAGATTGGAAAAAATTAAGAAGAAGTTTGACTTGCTTGGGATTTAAACCCACTCAATCCACATGGATTGAGAGCTAACCGAACAAGTCCTAATAGGGATTAAAACCCCCTCAATTCCCTCAATCTATATAGATTAAGGTAGAACCAAACATGCGTTAAACTAACTCTTATCGGTAAATTAGTTCGAAATAGAAGGCGGGACTGAGACTGTGACTCGGACAGGCTGCTGGGCCGTGTGAAAAGCCGGGAGTAGAGAAGCCCTCCTTCGACTAAGAGCATCTCCAACAACGTGACCTATAAAAATACCCTATAATTTGAAAATAAGTATATTTTATAGAATTTAGGGTACCAATAAAATACCTCGCTCCAACAGTAAAGCCCCAAATCTAGATTATAGGGCAGCCCACTACGGTGTAGTATATTTGAGTCACTTGGGAGGGTGCCCTATAGTTTTTTGACAAAAATTTATGAAATAGAGCACTGTTGGAGTAGTTTTTCCTATGTAGAGCCCCATATTTCAATTTAAGGCACTAGTTTGAGACATTGTTGGAGATGCTCTAACGTCTACTTCTGTGATTTCCCCCGGCGGCGTTGGGCGCTGGTTTAGGAGACGAAAAGGCGGCGCGCGGCGGAAAACCCTAGCTTAGCTCCTCTCCGGCGTCAAGTGCTCTCCGGCTTGAGGGCGCGATGAGGGTGAAGGTGATTTCGCGTTCCACCGACGACTACACGCGCGAGCGCAGCCAGGACCTGCAGGTAGGCGACCCCTGTCGCGACTGCGATTCTGCTGACACCACTGTCGTGGTCACCCGGCTTCTCGTTGTTGTAGAGTACAATTCTATGCTATCCTTTTAGTTTGTTGGATCCCACTTCCAACGCTGGTTGGAGCCTTAGCCCAACCGCATGACAATCATTTAGCCATCGATGAAATTTTACCTCAATCCACCTCTGACATTCCGAAACGCACTCGTTGGTCTCAACAGAAAGTATTCCGCAACTATGATCCAGCGCTTCGTAGTCAAGAGAAAGCTGTTGAGTATACTCGGGCACTCAATGCTGCCAAGTTAGAGAAGGTATGCCGCTTCTCCGTCCCCGTATTCATGTTTTGTTTCTTTACTTTCTGTTTGAGACGATGCCTTCTATGCTCTACTTGTCCAGATATTTGCTAAGCCATTTATCGGAGCTATGGATGGGCATATTGACGCGGTATCCTGCATGGCCAAAAACCCCAATCATTTGAAAGCAATATTTTCTGGTTCAATGGATGGAGGTGAGTACCTATTTCTCGACTAGCTTTTGTCTTATTGACTATGTTTTCACAATATTATCTGCTGCTTGGTAAATTGCATCAGTCGCCTATACGATCGCAAGTACACACAACAGATTTATGGTTTTGTAACTTTAAGTGGCGGCCTTGTTGGTGATACTAATGTGAGGATGTATTCCTGATTTGTTTGCATCTTTGTAATTGGCTAGCTGCTTCAAGTGAGCTACTGTTATTCTTCTCCTTTATAGACAATCTTCCAGTCCTCATCTTCTAATTATGTACTGGTTCGGTGACATTTTTGCATTAATGGAAATGATATTTGGTTGTTATTATAAAACAAAAGCCATATTTCCCTGAATTTATCTGTGAGGGCTCTTAAACATGCATTGCACTTCCTTATTATCAGGATCTGCTATTGTATGCAAATTTGCAACCTGATAGATTTAATTTAACCACTCCTTAAGCGCTGAAACATGGTCCATCGTCTTCATTTTTTTCATGTTTTTTATCCATGTTTTACCTTCATCCGTCAATCAACTCGAAACTTGAATAATAATTGTAAAATTCACCTTTCTGTTTTTTGGCAGATGTTCGCCTTTGGGATATTGCTGCGAGGTATTGCTACAGTATTGGGGACTACCTCATTCCTTAATCATCTGATATCTGTTTCATCCTTTTGTTCTTGGAGTTATATCATATTTCATGCTTATATTTGTGTGATTTTTACAACAATGACAACAGGAAGACAGTTTGTCAGTTCCCCGGACACCAGGGTGCTGTAAGAGGTTTAACAACATCCACAGATGGTGATCTTCTTGTATCATGTGGCGTTGACTGCACGTAAGTCAATTGTTGATTCACTTTCTGTCTTCTAGACAGAGGCATTCTAGTGTCCACTGGATTTCCATATGTGTCAAGTTGCTTTACTTCTCTAAACGGTAGGTAGCAGTCACACATCTTACGCACTTACATACAGCCAAGAAGAACTTTCTATAGTTACGGTTGGTGAGGTTAGATATATAATAAATAAAGCTTAAAGATGCCAATATTTTAGAGCATCAACCAATGGCCTAATTTTGGAGTGTTTTATATGCGTAAGAGGCTAGAACCATGTTTACTAAGTACATTGGGCTTCCTTCCAGGGTTTATACAGATTATGCATGTTCCGTCTAAAACCTGATTTTGGAACTGCGGTGTTTCGTGGTGTAAAGTAAAACAGCTATATTATTTGTTGCAGTGTTCGGCTCTGGAAAGTTCCGATGCTTAAAATGGTGGATACTAGTGAGCGTGGTGGAGATAATTCCCAGGCATGTACTGGAACATCTATCTCGTTTTACTCAAATCCTGTTTCTCACTTGTTCAAATGATCAAATCGCTAACTTGGTTTGCAGCCATCAGCAGTTTACACCTGGAAGCATGCATTCTGGTAAGGGCATCATTTTTTTGATATCTTAGCTTCCTTTTGCTTTTATATCTGAAAAAAATGTGAGAAGAATCTTTGTTCTCATTACTTTCAGGGGTGCTGATCACCAGTGGGACGGTAATCTTTTCGCAACTGTTGGTGCTCAAGTTGATATATGGGATCCTGACAGGTATGTTCATTTCTAGCTATTTCAATTTAGTCTCTATATGTTACCAGCATCAACGCTCACTTCATCTGTACAGGTCAGAGCCAATAAATAGCTTCGAATGGGGTAAAGATACTGTTCTTTCTGTGCGATTTGATCCTGGAGACTGTAATATTTTGATTACGTCGGGCAGGTCAGTTTTCTACTTTATCTGCAAAATTTGATATGTTTCAAATTGTTCAGCTATGGTTTTATTAGACCCAGGGCACCGTGCGATAACTTAAATGTATTGAATGTGCATTTTCCTCTCTTTTTTCATGCTTGGTAACACTGATGCCATTTCTTGTTGTCATTGTTATCATAGTTGGCAAGGACCTTGTGAGAAAATCGCATCCCCTTTCTTCTAAACATTCTCCCCATAGACCAGTCACTCTGGTTGACATGACATCATCTCGCAGATATGTAATGGTATCAACCAGAGGAATAGTGTCTCAGTCCTCGTGTGTGTGTGTGGAGGGGGGGGGGGTGCGGTCGCCGCTGGCGGCACCTAGGGCAGCACGCGAGAGAGTGATAGGGGAAGAGCCGATGTTCTATTTTCTGCTTAAGATTGCAAGGTTTCATCGCCCCTATATTTATAGTCCCTAGAGGATTTGTTCTCTAGGCAAAGCAAAGAAATCTTTATAGATTTGGATTTCTCCTTTCCTAGCAAACCAATCTTATTTCCTAAATAATTCTCTATTATTTTTCCTAAATTTCTGTCTATTCCGGATTCTCCTGGCTGCAGGGGATTTGAGGGAGTGGCAGCGGGCCCTTATTTGTGACAAATAGATATCTTTGTTTCTTGTTTGTTGGGAAGGCTGTTCAAATAGCCCAATTATGGATGTGCTAGTTTGGTTACTCCCTCCAGTTTGCAAATAATTGACCTTTTTGAAAATGACAGGATTTTGTAAACATAGCTTTGACCAATGAGCATCGTAACAAATTTATGCTTCTGTGGTAGTACTTTTCAAGACAAACGGATGCATACGATCCTCCAGTTTTTGAACTAAATAATTTAAAGTTATTTGTCATCAAAGTTTTAGAATTTTGACTCAACCTTGTCCAAAACATCAAATATTTGCAAACAAGAGGGAGTATATGAGTTCTAGACCGTCTTCTCTGTCAGATGCCTTTTTTAAGAAGCAAATTGTTTGTTTGTCTGTGATCACCATAAAATTGCTTTAAAATATTGGGTTAATTAGAAATATGCCACTCCAATTTTGGAAACTAGTTCATTTTCATGCCACTCCATGGCATAAAAATGAACTAACCATCTAGTTTTGCGAAAGTTGAGTGACATATATACAATTAAATGATTAATCCTAAAATTATTTGGGATGTCAATCCTGGAGATCAGGACATATGTAACACCTCAATGAGTACAATGCTCTAGATTGCTAACTTTTGTGGTCTCATATTTTCAGTGATCGGAGCCTGACACTCTATGACTTGCGTATGTCATCTCCAGCTAGAAAGCTAATAATGAAGGTCAGTCAATTCTCGTTTCTAGAATCCTGATAGACGTACATTTTTTTTCTAGCTTCTAATTTTGTATCTACTGTATGACATACAGTCTGACGTATGATTTGCTTATGCAGACAAGGTGCAATTCAGTATGCTGGAACCCTAGAGAGCCCATGAACTTCACTGCTGTAAGATAAACATATTTTATATTTTCTTGAGCTGTTACATGATTCTGACTATAATATTATAAAATATTCGTTGAGTATGGCACTCCATTTGGGAACTGATGTTGTGAATTCGTGTTGCCTTTTGACGGCTAGGCAAATGAAGACACAAACTGTTACTCCTTTGATGCTAGAAAATTAGATGAAGCAAAAATTGTTCACAAAGGCCATGTTTCAGCAGTGTAAGTTTATTTTTCTGCAAAATTATTTTTTACTTTGTATTTAGTAGGTAGGGCAGTAAAGATTTATTATCCTGACTAGCAAATATCTTGTATCCATATGAAGATCATATGCATATTGAGGAAAGATAGTAGAATCTATGAATATTTCCCTTCATGGCATATATCTCTTGTCAGTTTGAAGAACATTGAAATAAATCATAGGGTACATAGAGAACAGAAAGTGGAATTGGCACTTAATTTTGTTGTGGCATTGCTACATTGTCATAAAGTTGATTATTCACTAAACATGGCTTAATGAATCTTCTGAAGATGCATATGTTGCCTAACTCATAAGCACAGAAGATATCGTTTCATGCAGTTGATCTGTACCTTTGACATTTGTAGCATACCTTCTAGTTTCTTTTACTTTATGGGGTCATCTTACATGAATTTGGGTTTCTAGGATGGATATTGACTACTCACCAACAGGGCGTGAATTTGTCACTGGTTCATATGATAGAACAGTATGTTTACTCCTAAGAACTTACAATGATTTCATACTCTATATATGTATTTGTATTCAAATTCAGTGATGCATATATAATACTTTTGCAGGTAAGGATTTTTAATTATCTTGGAGACCACAGCAGAGAGATTTACCACACCAAGAGGATGCAAAGGTTCTTCTTTGTTCCTACATTATCTGTTAGTTTTCACTTGTTATTTCTAGTTGCTGTTGGTGCCCTCATTTTTAGACCAAAGTCCATACTTGGTTCCTTATACTTTAACATCAATCACAACAACAAAACAACAACGACGACAAAGCCTTTTAGTTCCAAGCAAGTTAGGGTAGGCTAATCTACCCAAAGGCCCTCGCGGCGCCCTTGCTCGGGCGACTTGGGCGGCGCCAACCTAAGTCGCTGTCTCCTCTCCCTCTCCTCTTTGCCTCGCCATCGTCGGAGCTAACCAACGGGATGCTCGCACAACTCACGGTGATGGTGGCGGCGGAGCGATTCGGTCGACCCCCATGTCGCCTCTGCTCCTTCCGCGTTGGCGAGGGAGAGTGGCCTGACGGCGGCTGTGCCTACTCGCGTGGTTGGCCCGTGGCGTCGATTGCACGCTCGCGTGGCTAACTTGCGACGGTGGCTGTGCACGCGTGACGAGGGCCGCGAGGGCCATGGCTTGCGGTGGCTCTGCTGCTACCTGCGACCGGTTAGGGTAGGCAGGGCTAGAGATGGAGGGGTGGGGGCGTGGTCTTCGTGGGGCGGCAGACTTGGCGGCTTCGGTCGGCGCTTCTCAGTCGGTTGAAGGCCGGTTCTTGAGCCTCTCCGGCCAGATCCATCTCTCCACTCTCGTTCGACCGGTCGGTGACTGGTTTCGAGCGACGGGACGTGGTGGTGGGTCCTCCGGCAAAAGCCATACCCGCCTGTGGGTGGACGGCGGTGATGCCCGTGGGCGCCACTCCTACCCTATTGAGGGTGTCGTCCATGGAGCTCCCACGCCCTTCGTATGGGAGTCCTCACCTCGTCCATCTTTGGGTTTCGTAGGTTGGCCGGCTGACGTCGGAGCTCTGGTGGTTGGGACCTGCTAGGTTGGTGTGTTGGTGGACGACAGAAGATGGCAACGCACGGCGGCTTGGTGGGGTGGCATCGACGATGGTTGTCCCTACAACCTTCTACATGGTGCTAGCGATCATCGTTGCTCTGCTGTGTCTTCGGAGAAAACTTTGCCTGGATTGTTCTAGGCGGGTGGCAGCGGTGAGTAGACTTCGTTTTTCCTTCTTGAAGGCGTTGTCTAGAAGACCTTCAATTTGTGTGATTGTCGACAAAGTGGAGGCCTTTCCTCACTCTGCTTGGCTTCGTGGTGTTTGGCCTTTGTTGCTTTGGGCGTTTGCTTGCTCCCGGTGCTCGGTGTTGTGGCTCCAGGCAACGATGACAAGATGGGCTTTGTGTGTGGGGCTGCGTTGTCTGGGTTGTTTGGTGCCACTTCCTCCACCTTGCTTTGATTTTATTGCTAACGTCTTCATTAATCCCTATCTCTCTATAACATTAATCCTAAATACTGAAAGGTATCTTTCCTGGACACTACTTAACCTTCGAAACTAACATCTACTTTCTCTAGTGTAATAGTGCCAGTCACATCTCATGTATCCGGTTTTAGTTCTACCAAGCCTAAAACCTTTAGACTTTAGAGTCTCCTGCCACAACTCCAATTTTTTATTTACTTCTGCCTGACTTCCATCAATTAGCACTATATTGTCCACAAGCATACACCAAGGGATATCCTCTTGTATGTCCCTTGTGATCTAATCCATCACCAGATCAAAATGGTGAGGGCTCAAAACTGACCCTTAATGTAGTCATATTCTAATCGGGATGGCATTCGTGTCCCCATAACTTGTTTGAATACTAGTCACAACAACATTGTTGTACATGTCCTTGATGAGTCCAATGCACTTTGTTGGCACTTTATGTTTATCCAAAACCATAATATTTCTTGGTATTTTTTCGTAAGACCTCTCCAGATGAAAACCATATGTAGGTTCTTGTGCTCCCTATACTAATGTCTTTTATGTTTTATAGTTGAACTTCAATCGCTGCCTTTTTTATGGGACCAATTAGCCCTCAAAATCTCTATATGATGTTAAACTCAGTGGTCGGTTAGTGTGAGGTCTATTTATGTTGATATAGGTCAAGGTCAACGAATGGAGGCATGGAACATGCTTTAGCTGAATTTTGTTTTCTATATAGTTTCAGAAAGTAGTTTAGTTTAGTTTAGATGAGTTTATCATATTTACCTTATACGCAGCTTTTTTCTGGAAGATAATTACCTTCTATTTACCACGAACATTTTTTAAGATTCTAATCAATTTACCATACTACTCTGAAGGGTGTTTTGTGTGAAGTACACCTATGATGGGACCTATTTAGTCTCTGGCAGTGATGATACAAATCTTCGTCTGTGGAAGTCCAAAGCTTCAGAACAACTTGGAGTTGTAAGTTTTTTAATCTATTCAATGTTTTGAAGTTGCTGTTGTGTTTTGGCATGCTTGTTGCCTGCTGCTGTTTAGAGTCAAGCCGAAATCTGGTGGTTAGCTATTTTGGTCAAGATAGCGTCTGGTTTCTCACTGTGGATGCTCTATGACTTAGCAGTATTGCAATAGCCAACTGTGTATGCCCTGATTTACTTCCTAGATTATGACTGTAGTTGCTCTTTAATATTTTATTTTCATATCCATTAAGGGATGCAAGAAGGCTGGATTCTACAGACCATTTGACCCATTTGTAGTTATTGTCCTTTGTCATTAATGACAAGATGCATGTTTGAGAAGAAAAAAAACTTATGACAAGAGCCATGCATAGAGAACTGAGCCAGCAGCCACATGGAATTAGGCATTGAGATGGTCATCAGGCTTCCTTTGATCATGTTTGGCCATAGCCTGGGTTTGTTTTTGGTCAGTTGATTTTATTGCCAGAATTATCCTGCTTGCTTGAAAACGATTGCATTAGTTTTTTCTGGTACTAGGATGCAGAATGATTCTGGTCCTGTGTGTATTGGTAGTAATTTGCTTCAAGAACACCTAGCGAGGAGCATTGTATGTGGAAGGCTGGAAGCAAAGCAAATGCTCTTTTGTTAATTTTATTTATATGAGAAACGGTGTTGCAATCATATATGATTAGTTTAACCTTTGAGGATTAAGACCTGAATGATTGAAACCGTGTAAACTGATGATGAGGGGAACATGTGTTCTTGTAAACGGTTGCATTCTTGTTTCTGTTTTCGTTTTCTGTCTCGGTTATGGATTTGTTATCAATGCCTTAGGATTTTTTTGTTATTTTATAGGCAATAATTTTCATCAGTTGTACTTACCTCTATTGGAAGAGTTTAAGAACGTTTTGCTGTTGACTTGTTGTATGTGACTGTGAGCAAATATCTTGTGCAGCTTCTTCCACGGGAGCGCAAAAAGCAAGAGTACCAAGATGCTTTGAAGGAGCGGTACAAGCATCTCCCAGAAGTCAAGCGGATTGTAAGGTAAGCTATGGTGGTGTTGCCTCCTCTGCCGAGGCATGGGGAAATCAAAACTCTCTCTTTTTCACAATCGCATTGATGAGCTAGCACAGTACAGGGTATATATGTATGGCTTTGTCGTTAATTGTTATTACAGGCATAGACATCTACCGAAGCCAATCTACAAGGCAACCAACCTACGGCGTACGATGATCGAAGCTGAAAACCGTAAAGAGGAAAGGAGGCGAAAGCACAGCGCTCCCGGGAGCATGCCTGTGCAGCCCTTCAGGAAGCGGAGAATCATCAGAGAAGTTGAGTAGACATGCGGTTTGCATTGCATGGTCGTGGTGTTTGTGTTTCTGAGGCGATGGAGTTGAGAATACATGATGTTTCCTTTGGGAGTTGAGCTCCAGTTTTGCCCTTCGTACTACATATATGTGCTGCATCAATCAGTTTGTTTGACTAGTTATTATTGTGTATTTGAAATACCACAAAATATTCATATCGTGCCATTGCATTGCAAGACCGTGAAATCCGAATTGAAGGTAGGGCGTTTTCTCATGGAAACTGACGCTTGATGCCTGAAATTGGGCATTCAGTTTCAATGAACGGGAAACTGGAGAGGCATGGATGGCATCATCTATAACAGCAACAGCAAGGCTGGTCTAGGCCAGCAGTATATCTGTGTGCAAGCACATTCATCTTTTTGATTCAAATGTCCATTCTGCATCTCGTTAACGAAGTGGATTGGAGACTAAGGATCTGTTTGGTTCGCGACTAACTTGTCCAAGTTTAAAAATTAAATTAATATTAGGTAGAAAAAGTTAGATAAACTTGGGAGTGCAGTTTTTAAAACCATTTTAATACCACAGTTCAATAATTGCCATGACATAGCTATGGTTTTGTTTCAGGATTGGATCGAAACGTCTGTTTGGATTGAGTCTAAACGTCTGTTTGGTGCCATGGTTTTTTTTTATTGTCATCAAGTTCCATTCAAAAACCTGTTTACCGGTGATCATACAAGTCAAATAAATCATAACAGTTCATATGGACTAAAAATAAAGAAGCGTGCGACAGAGAAGTCGTTTCATACTCACAGCGAAAACTTTGATCCATACCCGAAAATAAAATAATGTGGCATTGTTAAAACCGACCTTTAAAACTATAGCATTCTTAAAAAAACCATAGTATTATCTTGGGAGCAATTCATGAGAAGATTACTAAGCGTGTTTTCAAACGGCTTTCTGTCAGCTGCTGGGTCGTCCAATGTTGGTCCAATCTTGTCGTATATACATGAATTTTATTTATGATTCCTTTTGTCAATCAATTAAAATAAAAAAAAACAAGACGGTCGCCGATGGCAGGCCATCCGTTGCGTGGTCCACTGGTCAGAGGGCCCCGTCTGCTATAAATGGGCCACGCCGCCTGTTGGATTGGCGGCAGGCAGACGCAGCACCAACCACCACCTCCACCTCCTCCTCCTAAGAATCTCTCATCTGAGATACAGACAGATTAATCTGCGCCCGCACCTCCTATGGGCACGACCGGCGACGCTCCGGCTCCGGCGGGGGATCCGCAGGACCACCACCGTACCCACCCCCCGGCGGCGAAGCAGCGGACGACGCTGGTGTTCACGTACGGGACGCTGAAGCGCGGCTTCTCCAACCACCGCCTCCTGGAGGAGCTCTTCGCGAGCGGGGACGCGTCGCTGGTGGGCCCCGCGGTGACGTCGGCGCGGCTGCCGCTGGTGTGCGGGCCGTACCGGGTGCCGTTCCTGCTGAACCTCCCCGGCGCCGGCGCCGGGGCGCACCGCGTGCGCGGGGAGGCGTACGCGGTGACGGCCCGCGGGCTTGCGCGGCTGGACGAGCTGGAGGGCGTGGAGACGGGGCACTACGAGCGGCTGGCCGTGGCCGTGGACCTCGAAGAGGGCGGCGGCGGCGGCGTGGTGGATGCGATCGCCTACTTCGCGCACCGGAGCTACGCCAACGACATGTGGCGGCGCAGCGGGGAGAAGGGCGTCCCCGAGTACACCCACGGCGTGGCGGCCGGGTATGTCCGGCGCAAGGACCGGCCGCAGGGGCAGACGTTCCTGGAGCAGATCCGGATCTTCAATTCGTCTCCTCCCAATCCGCTTAATAATCCCTCCTAGCTCGCGCTGCCTCAACTCCTTCAATTCAAGTTTCTCCGATCCGTGTCATACATGATCCATACAATATTATGGGATGTATGTGGTCGGATCGAGAAGGTGTGTTATATTCAATCTAGACATGGTCTATATTTTATTTAATTATGTTAAATAAATTTTATATCTGTATTAGTTGTATTGGGTTATTTGGAAAGTGGAGTCATCGGCATTGGGTCCTTCGGAACTTGTTTTTGGGGGCCGTTGAGCTCTGCAGTCGATAGCCGAAATTATGTTTATGACTGGTGTATAAAAGAGGTTGTGTAAGTAGTCATCAGGCATAAGCGTGTAATTAAGCCTTCTGGTATGTTAGATCACAATCTATAAAGCTATTCGAGCCCTGACATAAGGGGGTTTAGGTGTTAAATGTAATAGGGAAATTTGGATCCATACCATTAAAAGATCACCACTTTGGATCCATACCATTACTATCTCACTTACATGTGGGTCCACATGAGTCAATGACATGTGGGGTCCATGGTATATATCTAAAGTTTGGATCTTTTAATGGTATAGATCTAATTGTTCCAATGTAATATGTGGTTGCATCGTGATCTAACGGATCAGAAGGCTACTCACACACTTATACCTAATAACTGCTTACACAACAATCACTGACATAAATTAGGTACATGAGCTAGATTAGGTCTCGTTCTGTTATGGCCAAGCATACCAGGTTGGTTTGAATCGGAGGCCAATCCAGATCTAAATTGGACCCAGTAAAAATCTAGAATCCTTTTTTTTTCATTTTCGGTTAAGTCCATTGAGATTTAGATTTTTTTTTTATCAGAGGATGTCTTAGATCGGAGCCACAACTCGAAGGGTAGCGACACGAAGACAAGCGCCGGCGACGCAAGTGAGAAGACTAGTAAAGTATATACAATTCAAAATAGAATAGTAAGGGATTCTAGTCTCATCAATCCTGTCAATACCCTTCTTCAAAATAAGTCTTTAAAAGTATATATAATTTTAGCGATTACATGTTTTCAACTAAAAACGGTGCTAACAGAAGGGGAGGGGGCACCGTACGGTTTGAATTTTGGATTGTTGGGCTTGATGCGTCGGTTTACACCTAGTGTGATGATCTTGGCACTGCCTGCCGTCTTCTTTCGGCCATTCCAGCGGCTCACAAAACATGGGTACGTTATTTATTGGTGTATGGATACGACAAACCATTTTGTCATAAACATCTACTCTATCCGTTTTGAATCATACAAGCCGTCGACCAAATATGCTATGTCTAAAACAAGAGGAGAATTTGCCTTTGTTGTTGGAAAGGAATCTGCTGCATGCTATCGACCCTCTCATGGCCGACAAACTAGACGCCAAATGGCACTAGTAGTTGTTCAATACTAGTGACGAGTCTGGCGTGGCAACGCATGGAGTTTTCCCTACGCCATGCTTCTTGCAACTTGGCCACAAACAACTCCAAAGACTGTGGCTGGCGCAACATTTGGTCAGCTTTCTCATGCTGAACCTTTCTTTGACAACCTTGATGCATATAATTGTATGCTTCACCGTCGTGAAAGTATCAATAACAAATAAAAAAACATCTCCATGTGGACTGGGTCTCACAAGTCACAACAAGCAAAGGTCAGAATAGAAAACGCATGATAAGAATCCTCTACTATCCCTCTACAGAGCTGTAGCTGTGCAAGAACTGTTGTTGGTGCTGCTGCTGACCTCGCCTCCCCTGCTCAAAGGATCCTGTCCAGGTCGCTGATGAAATTGGAGGCCAGAGATGTCAGCTTCTTTCCAGTCTCCCCGGCTATGTCCTTGAGCGAAGACAGATCCTGTGAAGCCTACAAAACCATGGCAGACTCTGCTTAAACATCCAAGGAACCACAAAGATTGTCGATCCAACAGTTTACAAAAAAGGCTACCTGGAAAGATATTCTGTTGATGAGATCAGCAGCGCTTAGGTCCAGGTTAGAGTTGTCCACATCATTGCGGCCAAAAAGATCCGCACTTGAAATGGATGAAGAGCCCTGGTCACAACAGGTGAAATTTAAGAAGAAAGCAAGCTTCTGGAAATGGATTGTCCAAGTACTGCATGCATGCCCCTAGAGCCATAAGACTAGTGTCTTGCAAAAATAAAATTTCAATTTTTTTCAAGTAAGTAATAATTCAGTTTGAACCGAGAGTGACGCAAGAGTAGACCCACCGCGAATTTCTGAAGGGATAGTTGAGCTTCTTTCTCTTCTCTGTTTTGAGTACCAAAAAACTGAGATGACGAGATCGCCTTGGCATTAGAGAATTTCTTCCTTGCTTCATCAGTTTCCTCAACCTGGGAAGAGAAGCGCCGAGAGTCAGAGCACATAACAAAGTAACTGGAAATCTGGCTGATGAAAGCTATTTCAGCAATAATTGTGGCACTATTTACCTTACTAGATTAAAAAAATTATGCCGTTTTATAAAAAGCACTATTTATACCTACCATAACAGATTCCTTGTTGCATGCAAAAATAAAACAACTAGACATGACGTGAGAACAACTTAAGGATATTTTTCGGGCCGTAGTATTATAAACATGCGCACAAATGTCTAGGCAATATCATGTTAATGAGTGCATAAACTGTCTAGGGATCAGGGAGCAAATAGACAATCATAACTTTACCTCGAGCAAGCTATGCTATTTAAGAACAATAGTGTATGTCAACAAAAATGAATCATGAGGAAATCAATATGATCATAGAAAAAATGGTCACAAATGTATGTATAGAGGTTAAGGTTCCTAATGTTAGAAAAGGCTAGATACCACAATAGTTTGATTTAACTAGGGAAACTTGCACATGAATTGAACAACTCCATCGCCACAGGTTTTACCTGAGTTTTTGAGGCATTGCTAGATTTCTTCTGGAACCCATTACCCATCCCATACTCTTGAAAGAAGTCTGATGATTTTGGTGGTGCTACATGGCCACTCACACGAGATCCAGATCCCCCAGTTCTCGAATCAGCTGATGGCTCGTTCTCCACGTATTCAAAACGTGAATGCAAGGCCTGACCACCTTTTTTAGTTGAAGCAGCCAAGGCAGGTACAGCAGGTTTTGGCTCTTCTGGTTTCTGCTCATACAGGCTTTCATTTGGCTGCAGCACAAATTGAAAAAAGAGGGCAATGGTTAGTTCAAATTGAAAATTGTATAATTTTGTGAGAGCCTGGGAATCACAAATTTAGCCCTTTCGATATATGCAAGCTTTACCTTTGTAGTAAGCTTTCGAACACCAAGCCCTCCAGTCTTGCCTCCAACCTTCTTTGCGCCAATGGGCTTCTTCACAGAAGTGGCAAAGGTGGGATGAGTAGCGGCCTTTGGTGAACGAGGAGCAGCTTTGGGGGACTTGGGCTCATGCTTCCCATTCAGATCCTCTGTCGGTGGTGCTGGCACATCTGGGAGTTTGAATTCAGGGAAGTCATCGGATGGCGGCTTGGAAGCCTCAGATGCGACAGGTGAGGATGGCAGGGCATTATCGGTCGTGGCGCTCTTAGCGACCTCCTTGGTAAGCATCTGCCTGTACAGTTCAGCGGCTCTTGATGTGTATTTTGCCTCGACCTTCCCGCCATCGGTCCATCCATGCTGCTTGAAGAAAGCATGTGCCCGGTTGTTGCCTCCGAATGCCATCATCTTCAGCTGGTCTGGAGTCCATGAGTCGAGGTTCGTTGACCTGTGAAAGACATAAGGTTTTTACTAGTTAGTTTGCCCGTAAATTGTTACGTTTTCTATATATCATATATGTAGACCTTGCTTAAATGAGATATTTATTTAAACATGATTATAATTTTTTATTTTCAAATTATTAGTATAGATATAATATCTCTCTTTTATATAACAAACACACACATGGTAAATGTCAAGCGCTCTGTCTCGAGCAGCCACGGTTCGAAACCTGGACACACCCCATTATTCGTTGCGGATAGTCTGAGTACGTCAAATGAATTCCCCCTCAATTCTCTTCTGATTTTTGAAGGCGATAGTAAGTACACAGAAGGTAGCAAGCATATGTTGTGTTTGGTTTGACTTTTAGTTGTGGCTTTTGACCCCAAAAGCCAAACCAAATGACATGCTCCAGCTTACAACTTTTTTTAAAGCAGACTTTTTTGTAGTGAAAAATTGAAAGCAACGTTGGACCTGCTTTCAGCGGCTTTAGAATGGGAGAATTTTTGTTCTTTTTCATCGTGACTCCCACATCCACAACCACCAAATGGCTTTTAGTTTTTTCACATCTCGCAGCCAACAATAGATTTTATTTTCACAACTCACATCCCACAACAGTTTTTTTTCATAGACACGGGTCAACCAACAAACCCTATAGCTCTTCATCTAAGTAGATTGTCAAAGTCACTTAAATATGACTAGTTAGTTGCCCGTGCATCGCTATGGTTTCTATATATCATATAGGCAGACATTGCTTAAATGAGATATTTATTCAAACACGATCCAAACTTATAGATTAGTTGAGTGCGAATGGCGAGACATGTGGTGTGAGGTCAGACAAGATGAAGTTTGTTCTCTCGCTTTTCTTCATGCTCGCGAGATCAGGGACAGTGAGGGAGGAGATACTGGGCTATAGATGACCAAATGGACTATGCCTAGCGGGCCAACCTAAAGCACGACCCATTTAATAGTGTCACAGCTCAGCCCGATACGATTTAATGCCCTGTTTGGGACAGCTCCAGCTCCGGAAAATTTGGTGGAGTAGGTCATTAGGTGCTCCAGAAAATCGTGGAGCTAGAGCTGGAAGCCTTTAGAAGACATTTAGATAAGTCATTTTGTTTATTATTTAGATTAAAAATATTTTTAAAACTATTTTAGATTGATATTATAAACTACAGGTCCACTCTGGAGCTAGAACCTGGAGCCATCCCAAACACCCTGACCCCAGTGCCTCGTGCTATGCCTAGGCTGTCTTCTCTCGAGCCACCAGTCCGGCACGATTTTTTATTTTAAAATTATTAGTATATATATTTATAGTACATATCCTTTATGTAGCACAAATCAACAAGTGATGCAATGGTTAGGAGGCGCCGCGGTAGTTTGTTCCTTGTGACGTGGGTTCAGACCCACATGAGCGTACAATTTTTTGGATTTTTAGCGAGCGTGTGGAAAGAAATTATTTTTAGGCGCATGGGTAGAAATTATTTTTGGCAGGTGGGAGGTGGACGAGCGGGCGTGGAGAGGGGGACGACATACAAAGGGAGAAACTCCCACATTGACACGGCGTCAGTGGTCGAGACAGTTGCCTAGCACATTGGTGCGAAAATGGCATGGGGTTCATGTGGCAGTTTCAGAAGGAGGCTCATATCCAGGCACAGACTACATACACTATGCGGTGGTTGTGGTTATTTGGTTGGCGAACCGAAGCTACGGTAGCATTGTCGAGCATACCGGTGCTAGTCCTGTAGTCTAATCGCGTCATGCCATGATTGATTCAGGTGCAAGCGCGGGGCGGAGGGATGGCGAGATCTGGAACGGGAGCTCCGAGATCTGGGCGAGTGATACGTGAATGCGCAAGTGGGGGGTGCGGTACCTGACGAAGGTGATGTGGACCCCGAGGCTGCGGTGGGCGGCGGAGCAGTCGAGGCAGAGGAAGATGCCGTAGGTGACGGAGGCCCAGGTGGGGTTCTTGGCGTTGCAGTCGAAGCACATCTGCAGGGTCAGGGAGACGTGATGTGAGAGACAGTAGCCGGCGGAGCAGGAGGCCCTAGATCCATGGCAGCGCAGGGCAATACGCACGCACCTTGTTCTCGGGCTTGGCCTTGAGACGGCGGAAGACGGCGTTCTTGTCGGTGTAAGCATCGAAGGCCGCCGCCATGGCTGGTCGCTTCTGCAGTTGCCGGCGGCAAAGCGCAGGACGGATCCGATGCGATGCTTGTGTCCCCTTTGGACGGGGAGATCTGGGGCGCGCGGTGAGCCGACGGGGAGAGCAGGGAAGGCAGGCGATCTGGCGATGGTAGAGGGACCAACCAACCAACCAACCACCGGAGGCGGAGGCGGAGGCGGAGTATATAGGCAGCGAAGAGTAGCGCGACGACTTCTCGCTTGCTTTCCTGACTGCTTGATGATGGCTACTCCTGCTTGCGGTCGCCGGTCAAAGACTCAAACACTACTGCACTAGCCGCAGTGGGGAAATGAGTTTACTAGGAAGCTGATTCATGTGGTGCTGCAATCTGCATGTTGCACAACTCGCATCCACGACACATGAGACCTATGGGTGTGTTTGCTTCATTCCATTTTTCGGACGTTTGGTTTCCAACAAAATAAGAGAGGAGAGCGGCTCCTAGATTTTCATATGGAAATTTACTATAATTAGGTGAAACGCTCCCGCTCCACAAAAATGACTGGATGCGAGCGCTCTCCTGGACGTGAGCGCTCACCTCCTCTTCTCCCATCTACATTCACACGGCTCTCGAACCAAACAAAGAATGAAGCGGCTATGTTCTTCTTGCCAAATGCAGAATAGAATGGCTCTATTCTCAAATACTGGAATGGAGCCACTCTATTCTATTTGACTCTCTAACCAAACACACCCTAAGTGTAGCCATCTAATCGAATCAGATAAGGACCAATATCACTGAAACCATATTTGATTTTATATTTTTATTTGGATTCGAATTCAAATACGGATAGATATGAATATGAATATTTTCGGATACAAATACAGATAGATATATGTTGAATACGAAACTAGTCGGTAACGATTTTTTTCCGGATACCGTGTAAGACATCATTCCACACATATCATGATTGTAATCATTTATTCAATCCTTGAGTCCAAAAATATTTTAGGGTTATATGTGTACACATGTTGCGTTTTTTTTTTAAAAAAAATCATGAATTTTAAGCTACGTGTGTATTATAGATTTATTTTGCATAAAATCGTCAAAATGCCAAAAAGTTATCAAGACTAATAAACGTTCTATAAGAATATAACTTCAAGTCTCCATGTGAAAATGATAAAGTGAAGTATTGATTATGTTGAAACTTGGATACTTAGATCGATTTTACGTGTAATTCACGCAACAAGTGAAAGTGAAATGAAAGAAACACTAGCATATTGTGGATTTTATAGTCCAAATATTTTGGAGGATTATATATGGACATATGTTATGCCTCTATGAAAATTCATGGATTTCTAAGGCTATTTGTGTATTATTAATTTTCTTTCTACAAAAAAATCAACAAAATGCACACAGGTATCCGAATAAGATATCCGGATATCCGAAAAGATTTATCCGATAAGATATCCGGATATTCGATATCCGACGGATATCAGACATACTGTATTCGAATTCGATATCCAAACAGAATATCTGTATTTGTATCTGTTATCAAAAAAAGTCTAGATATCCGAAAATTCCACCCGAACCAGTGTTCACCATCTTCGAATCCCGATCCGGACGCATATTTTCCGAACCATATTACATCCCTACCTAGGTGTGTTGTGCGGCCTAGACTATCTCCGACAACTATTTTATCACATTTTTATCTTATGTCTTAAAATTTACTTTGTAAATACAGTGTAAAATTGCCGGTAGCAACTGTTGATGTGGCGGCATGTATGGTGGATATCGACCAGCACAAGCTTTATCGACCATCAGTTCAACTACCAAAATCTGCCGACCAGTTGATATCAAATATGTTAAGACCAAATACATAGCTATCGATCAACGCGCTAGAGTTTGAGTGGTCGATACCAAACCCTCCTACTAACATGACAACTTCCGGTTGACATTATTTTAATCGTTTGAAGTTCGAAAAAACTACAAGATTTTTTTAAATAATTCACACTTTTATATAGGGGTGTTAGATTCATTCACACCCCACACTCTCCATCCACTTACCTTCTCTAGTTGTACCCTCACACCCTCTGTTTTATGGATCCAATGTCGATTATAAACCTCGATATGTTTACCGATTTTCTCAACAATCAATCTCCACAACTTCCCGAGATCTATGTAGGTGTGGGTTATGCCTTGTTCGATGACCTTTCTTCCATCCATCATCAGCAAGAGGATGTTCATGCTCGTTTTCGTTTTTTGAGTCCACAACCTCTGTTTTCATATTCATATTCATATTCATATTCATAGTATCCTCCTTCATATTCGTATCGATCATCAATCGATGTTCCTCCTCCTACCACTGAAGATCCTATTGTCAACGCTTCTCCTCCTCAACGTTTCACTTGTTTGAATCATCCTCCATACTCGTGCGGGTATCTAGATGGTACTTTTCCTCCATATGCTCCACCATATGGTGTTGTTTTTTGTAACACCCTAAATCTCAATTTGAGAATATAGTAATATTTTTCTTTCAAAAATCTTGAATTTGATTTTTTTTCTTCTTTTTATAACATTTGAAGTTACATCTCATAAAATAAAAGTTTTATAGTAAAGATTCAATAAAAAGATTATTCTATAAATAATTCTTTGATGAAGAAGATAAGTATTATGAGGATAAATATTAGAGCTTCGTTTAATCGAGATTATGCAATCAAAAATATTGTTCACAAAACAATTAGGTGGAGTAACATATCCAAAAGTATGTACTTATAAACAAATAAATAATACTTTGCGTTATGTTGGGTTTTTTTTGTACTGTGCATCTAACTGAAAAGTTGAATTTCAAAACCACGGTTGAATTTGAAATCGAAATCAAAATTTGAAAACTAGAACGAAATCGAAATTTAAAAGAAAAATGAAAAACTCACCTTCACCTGGGCCTAAACTCTTCGTCTCAGCCCACCCAACCCCTCTCCCCGCGGCCCATTTTGCTCCCTCACCCATTCCCGCGGCCCAGCTTGTGCTGCACTCGCGTGCTGCGAATGACGTGTGGGCCCGCACTGTCATCCCTTCCGCAGAGCCACGCAACAAAACGCGCGCAAACAGCGGAGCTCGTGCGGATCTCGTCGGGCTGTTGCAACCGTGCGTTGAATGCGCGGGTGAACGCTGTGATAGCGGGCCAACTGAATGCCGCTAATCATGGACCATGCCGGGCGTATTTAGGCTTTGCTCGTCTTGACGCTTCGCTTGTCTAATCTCTGGAACTGCAGCTTCACTCGCTGACTTGCCGTCGGCGAGCCCCGCTCCAAGCATCTCCGCGCCTGCTTCTGCCGAATCGCAGAGCCCCTCTCCCGCTTCCCCCCTCTCCCCTCTTCTCTCATCATTGATTCGATTTTCCTCGCCCCTGGAGCTTCAAATTCAAGTGAAGGAGCCAGTTAAGGCTTGCCAAAACTAGCGGCGGCATCGGCAATGTTCTAGTTGGCCTTTCCTTCCCTCCCAGCTCGAGCAGCGCAGCGCGACCCTCTTTATCTCTCTCGGCAGTGGAGGCAGCGTCACCCTCCGCCTAAATCACCACCACCAGCTCTGGAGCGCCGTCGCCGGCCTACGTCCTGGGTCATGCTCCGTTCTCGATTGGTGACTTGGGGGGGGGGGTCGTAGGGGCGTCCCAATGTTGTAATGGCTTCTTTCCCCCCCAGAACTTGGATGGTCGCGTCGCAATTTCTCACCGGCGCCAGACCTCCATCGCGGATCCGTTCTCCTCCGTGGGCAGCAGCCACCACACCTCCAATGCCGGTGAGCACCCTCAAACCGTGTTCGCAATAGCATAAGCATCGCGTAGTCCTATCCGATTTGGTTTTGTCGCTCGGGCTTGGCCGGATGGCCGTCACCGGAGTGTCCGCCGCCGCTAATGCGCGTTGCATCACCGCGGGTATGGTAGAGTGGGGAAGATAATCGCGGTTCGTTGGATGATCTTCGGACGGCCAGGATTAGGGCAGCGCGTACCGATTGACTCGTGTAAGTAGGACCGTCCGATTGTGATCGGGCGACTCCGGGGCAATTACGCTAGTATAAAATCCGAACCGCTGATTCTAAATTCAACCGTCGCGATCACGTACCGGTTCGGCTGAGATTTGATTTAATCTTGGCCATCTGGGTTCGATCGGATGGTGGGTATATCACGATACCCCTTCACTCGTCTGTTTTGCACAAGACCCCTCCAGGATTTTCGAAATAAACCCGCGGTCCTCGGGCCTGTTTCCCTGAGTCTCGGGAACATTTATAGAATAACCCCTGGACTTTCCAGGAATTGCGGCCCAGTCCAGAGTATTATAAAACAGAGAAAATAGTTTATAAATGGGTTTTTAATAGATAAATAAATGCTAGAATTTGTTTAATTCATAGAAAATGCATATTTAGTCCAAATTAATCCATTCCAATTCCTATAATTTTGTAATATTATTGTTTATTATTTAGTGCCACTGTTTTTACCTAAAGGTCACATTAAAATTGTTATCTTAATTAATCTTATACTAAGCACATAGAATCTTTGGAAATCCATAACTTAAAATCTATAACTCCGAAATTAATAATTCTTGTTCATGTGATCTTATTTTAGTATGTAGATTATTAATATATATATTTGTACTTATGTTTGGTGTAATGTTAATTTTGCCTATACAATGTTTGTTTGTATTGCTACAACTAGAGCGAGGTCACGTGTCATCCGAAGAGCAAGTTGGTACCTGGATTCTCAAGTCCCAGGCAAGTTGTGCCCTTGATCACTTCTTTTTACCCACTCATGCTCTAATTAATCATAATGATCTGCATAGGTTAATTTTGATGGGACCCAATAGGTTACCCTAGTTTGACTATCTTTATACCTTGTTCACCACTGAATCTTTGGGTAGTACTTGCTATCGCTTTATGTGGTTTTGGGTATAGAGATACACATTACTATTCATGATTATGCTTTTATTGTCAGTTGTTATTTACTGTTCATGTTAAGATCATTATGTTAATTGGAACATGGAGAACCACCCGGGAAAACAGTGCTACCACAAGGGAGGAATGGGACCCCTTGGCTGATTAATTAGGAAAGCTAGTGGAAGACTACCTTACCCGAAAGGGGCAAGGGCAGTAGGGGAGTGGTCAGTGTAGGGAGGCCCTCGGGAGGATTTTGCTGCGATGGCGGTCCTGCAAGGGATTCCTGCATTGGAACTTCCTATAAACTGTAGCGGGTTTTCGGAAGCTAGTGGAACTTTGTAAAGGCCTCGTAGTGGATCCCTAGTCATTCACCTCGGTAGTGTCTAAGGGCCTTGCAAACCCTGGCGACATGGGATACACGACTTGTGGGTAAAGATGCGCAACCTCTGCAGAGTGTAAAACTGGTATACTAGCCGTGCTCACGGTCATGAGCAGCTCGGACCCTCACATGATTAAATTATGAAACTTAAACTCAATTTGTCATGTGCATTGCATCGTAGGTGGTGTTGTTACTTTTGTTCTACTTCTTAATTGGGTTTGGTATTTACTTATACCTAGTAATTGCTACTAAAATTTTGACCAACTTTAAAAGCAATGCTCAGCTTCAACCATCCTCTTTGGTAAGCCTTACACTTCACGTGAACTCCCACCTTTGGCGAGTTCATGCACATTATTCCCCACAACTTGTTGAGTGATGAACGTATGTGAGCTCACTCTTGCTGTCTCACACACCCCACAGGTCAAGAACAGGTACCACCGGATGAGGCGCTTGGAGGATGCTGTGGCAAGTTCGTGAGAGGTCTAGGTCGTCGTCTCCCAGTCAACTTTGGGTTGCTGGACCGTTGTCTCCTTATAATGTAATTATTTATTTTGTATAGAACTCCTGTTATATAGTAAAGATGTGACATTCGATCCTGTGCCATGATTCATCATATGTGTGAGACTTGGTCCCAGCACACCTGGTGATTATGTTTACGCCCGGGTTTTGGACCCCTAAAATCCGGGTGTTACAGAAGTGGTATCAGAGGAATGTTGACTGTAGGACGAAACCTAGATAGAACTGAACAACCATTGTCTACTTACCTTACTCTGATCCTTTCTAAACTTTTCTTAATCTTTCTCATCTAATTCCGCTTTACTCTGATTATTCTTACCTTTTTCCTTCTAAAGACAAATGTGGATTTCACACTCTGAAATCCTGTGCCTAAAGTGACCTTTAGGAATAGGAGACCTACTCTCAGGAACAAAAAAAACAAAACTATTTTTATGGTTATCTATGCACTTGAATGTTTGTTCTTATGATATTTGTCTGATTTGGATTTTTGATTGAGTGTGATGGGTTGTGGAGTAATGTCCACAATTACATCTGCATATGCATATAGGAAAAAAATGATTATAAAAATAATAAACAGACAAACTAGATTATGCCCCATTAAGGCAGCTAGCCTAACAATATCTATCTCATCTTGAAAGATTCATAATCTATACTCATAGATCCATCTTATCTCAAAAGATCCTAACTTATCCTAATTAAAAAAAAATCTAGCTTCACAGATCCATTCTTATCTTCAAAGAATCTATCTTATCTTATCTTGTCCTAACCACTTTGCTTATCTCACCTTGGAGTAACAATCATGATCCAATCCAAATTAATTAGATCTTATCTAGTTCAAGCTAGTCACACCAATCTAACCTAGATCTGATCTAATCTAAAGTGACTTATCAAAAATGTTAGATAATACTGATGAAATAAGATTAGACTTTACTCCTATAGAACATGTCTTAACTTAGTTCACCCTGCACTAAATTAAGAACAACAGACCGACTTGGCCATATGCAACTACCTTAACCATTTGATAGTTGCATAACCCCTCGATTTTAACCTAGAAAGAGATTCTAACCTACCTACACATAATCCATCCTACTCACATATACATATATGTCCTTAACTCGGATGGCAACTCCAAGAAGAAGGGCCAAAGGAGACCAACCACGTCAAAGAAGGATAAGCATCAACTCAAGACTTCAAAGATCAAGTTGAATCGCCAGCGGAATCAAGATCCACAATCTTGGATGGAGTCTTTCCTTACCCTACTCTTTCTCACCCAAATCTATCTACGCTTTAAAAGACACTTTTGTCCTGTATAGTAGATGCCTTGATACCCAGGCTTTCCTAATCCTTTTGGTATTAAAACCAATTAGAAACTAGCACATAGACTGCAAACAATTCTTTTTGCATCCCCTTTTCTTACCAATCTCGAGGACGAGATTCTTTTTAAGGGGGGTAGGATTTGTAACACCCTAAATCTCAATTTGAGAATATAGTAATATTTTTCTTTCAAAAATCTTGAATTTGATTTTTCTTCTTCTTTTTATAACATTTGAAGTTACATCTCATAAAATAAAAGTTTTATAGTAAAGATTCAATAAAAAGATTATTCTATAAATAATTCTTTGATGAAGAAGATAAGTATTATGAGGATAAATATTAGAGCTTCGTTTAATCGAGATTATGCAATCAAAAATATTGTTCACAAAACAATTAGGTGGAGTAACATATCCAAAAGTATGTACTTATAAACAAATAAATAAATAATACTTTGCGTTATGTTGGGTTTTTTTTGTACTGTGCATCTAACTGAAAAGTTGAATTTCAAAACCACGGTTGAATTTGAAATCGAAATCAAAATTTGAAAACTAGAACGAAATCGAAATTTAAAAGAAAAATGAAAAACTCACCTTCACCTGGGCCTAAACTCTTCGTCTCAGCCCACCCAACCCCTCTCCCCGCGGCCCATTTTGCTCCCTCACCCATTCCCGCGGCCCAGCTTGTGCTGCACTCGCGTGCTGCGAATGACGTGTGGGCCCGCACTGTCATCCCTTCCGCAGAGCCACGCAACAAACCGCGCGCAAACAGCGGAGCTCGTGCGGATCTCGTCGGGCTGTTGCAACCGTGCGCTGAATGCGCGGGTGAACGCTGTGATAGCGGGCCAACTGAATGCCGCTAATCATGGACCATGCCGGGCGTATTTAGGCTTTGCTCGTCTTGACGCTTCGCTTGTCTAATCTCTGGAACTGCAGCTTCACTCGCTGACTTGCCGTCGGCGAGCCCCGCTCCAAGCATCTCCGCGCCTGCTTCTGCCGAATCGCAGAGCCCCTCTCCCGCTTCCCCCCTCTCCCCTCTTCTCTCATCATTGATTCGATTTTCCTCGCCCCTGGAGCTTCAAATTCAAGTGAAGGAGCCAGTTAAGGCTTGCCAAAACTAGCGGCGGCATCGGCAATGTTCTAGTTGGCCTTTCCTTCCCTCCCAGCTCGAGCAGCGCAGCGCGGCCCTCTTTATCTCTCTCGGCAGTGGAGGCAGCGTCACCCTCCGCCTAAATCACCACCACCAGCTCTGGAGCGCCGTCGCCGGCCTACGTCCTGGGTCATGCTCCGTTCTCGATTGGTGACTTGGGGGGGGGGTCGTAGGGGCGTCCCAATGTTGTAATGGCTTCTTTCCCCCCCAGAACTTGGATGGTCGCGTCGCAATTTCTCACCAGCGCCAGACCTCCATCGTGGATCCGTTCTCCTCCGTGGGCAGCAGCCACCACACCTCCAATGCCGGTGAGCACCCTCAAACCGTGTTCGCAATAGCATAAGCATCGCGTAGTCCTATCCGATTTGGTTTTGTCACTCGGGCTTGGCCGGATGGCCGTCACCGGAGTGTCCGCCGCCGCTAATGCACGTTGCATCACCGCGGGTATGGTAGAGTGGGGAAGATAATCGCGGTTCGTTGGATGATCTTCGGACGGCCAGGATTAGGGCAGCGCGTACCGATTGACTCGTGTAAGTAGGACCGTCCGATTGTGATCGGGCGACTCCGGGGCAATTACGCTAGTATAAAATCCGAACCGCTGATTCTAAATTCAACCGTCGCGATCATGTACCGGTTCGGCTGAGATTTGATTTAATCTTGGCCATCTGGGTTCGATCGGATGGTGGGTATATCACGATACCCCTTCACTCGTCTGTTTTGCACAAGACCCCTCCAGGATTTTCGAAATAAACCCGCGGTCCTCGGGCCTGTTTCCCTGAGTCTCGGGAACATTTATAGAATAACCCCTGGACTTTCCAGGAATTGCGGCCCAGTCCAGAGTATTATAAAACAGAGAAAATAGTTTATAAATGGATTTTTAATAGATAAATAAATGCTAGAATTTGTTTAATTCATAGAAAATGCATATTTAGTCCAAATTAATCCATTCCAATTCCTATAATTTTGTAATATTATTGTTTATTATTTAGTGCCACTGTTTTTACCTAAAGGTCACATTAAAATTGTTATCTTAATTAATCTTATACTAAGCACATAGAATCTTTGGAAATCCATAACTTAAAATCTATAACTCCGAAATTAATAATTCTTGTTCCTGTGATCTTATTTTAGTATGTAGATTATTAATATATATATTTGTACTTATGTTTGGTGTAATGTTAATTTTGCCTATACAATGTTTGTTTGTATTGCTACGACTAGAGCGAGGTCACGTGTCATCCGAAGAGCAAGTTGGTACCTGGATTCTCAAGTCCCAGGCAAGTTGTGCCCTTGATCACTTCTTTTTACCCACTCATGTTCTAATTAATCATAATGATCTGCATAGGTTAATTTTGATGGGACCCAATAGGTTACCCTAGTTTGACTATCTTTATACCTTGTTCACCACTGAATCTTTGGGTAGTACTTGCTATCGCTTTATGTGGTTTTGGGTATAGAGATACACATTACTATTCATGATTATGCTTTTATTGTCAGTTGTTATTTACTGTTCATGTTAAGATCATTATGTTAATTGGAACATGGAGAACCACCCGGGAAAACAGTGCTACCACAAGGGAGGAATGGGACCCCTTGGCTGATTAATTAGGAAAGCTAGTGGAAGACTACCTTACCCGAAAGGGGCAAGGGCAGTAGGGGAGTGGTCAGTGTAGGGAGGCCCTCGGGAGGATTTTGCTGCGATGGCGGTCCTGCAAGGGATTCCTGCATTGGAACTTCCTATAAACTGTAGCGGGTTTTCGGAAGCTAGTGGAACTTTGTAAAGGCCTCGTAGTGGATCCCTAGCCATTCACCTCGGTAGTGTCTAAGGGCCTTGCAAACCCTGGCGACATGGGATACACGACTTGTGGGTAAAGATGCGCAACCTCTGCAGAGTGTAAAACTGGTATACTAGCCGTGCTCACGGTCATGAGCAGCTCGGACCCTCACATGATTAAATTATGAAACTTAAACTCAATTTGTCATGTGCATTGCATCGTAGGTGGTGTTGTTACTTTTGTTCTACTTCTTAATTGGGTTTGGTATTTACTTATACCTAGTAATTGCTACTAAAATTTTGACCAACTTTAAAAGCAATGCTCAGCTTCAACCATCCTCTTTGGTAAGCCTTACACTTCACGTGAACTCCCACCTTTGGCGAGTTCATGCACATTATTCCCCACAACTTGTTGAGCGATGAACGTATGTGAGCTCACTCTTGCTGTCTCACACACCCCACAGGTCAAGAACAGGTACCACCGGATGAGGCGCTTGGAGGATGCTGTGGCAAGTTCGTGAGAGGTCTAGGTCGTCGTCTCCCAGTCAACTTTGGGTTGCTGGACCGTTGTCTCCTTATAATGTAATTATTTATTTTGTATAGAACTCCTGTTATATAGTAAAGATGTGACATTCGATCCTGTGCCATGATTCATCATATGTGTGAGACTTGGTCCCAGCACACCTGGTGATTATGTTTACGCCCGGGTTTTGGACCCCTAAAATCCGGGTGTTACATTTTTTCGTTCCCTCCACTTTTGGAGATCCTCCCCAATATGTCATTCATCCTCCACTTCGTCATCATGCAAATACAATAGCGCCCCAAAGTAGCCACAATGATGCACCTTGGACTAGTCCATGCACTCTAGTGTTAGTTTCAACGATGACGCAACTAGACTGAGATGGAGAACAAAAGTCTCACAAGTGTATATATATTTATGAATTCAATAAAAATATTAGGTCAACACCATTGTTTAGTTCATAAAGTTATATGTCCATGTGTAGTTACTCTACTTTATAGACCCTGTTAAGAGCAACAACAAGAAGGGATCGACCTCCTGGGTCCAAATAGCCAATCTAGGGATGGCAACGGGTCAGATTCGGATCGGATATTCCAAATATCCGCCCGCAACCATATCCACGGTCGCAGATAATATCCACCCATGATTATACCCACGGATAGCAATTCATATCCATGCCCATGCCCATCGGGTTTTGGATATCCATCGGATATGACAAAGAACCATTTTCAACAATTCAATAACATAATTAATCAAATTTCTTCCCAATTCACCATATACACAGATAAAAACTTAATAAAAACTAAATAAATATACATATTCTTCAACAAACAACATTCTCAACATGACAAAAAATACATGTCTTGAATTGCAATAATAAATGCAAAACAGAAAGTTGCATATGTGAGAGCACCTAAAGAGGGGGGTGAATAGGTGATCCTGTGAAATCAAACACTAAATAGCCACAAAACTTAGATATGAAAGAGTTAGTGCAACTAAGTAGTTTTGAGGCGAGTTCTTGTGAACAAAACAATCACAGAGAAAGCAACAACACAAGAGACACGCGATTTTATCCCGTGGTTCGGCCAAGTAACCCTTGCCTACTTCCACGTTGTGGCGTCCCAATGGACAAGGGTTGCACTCAACCCCTTTCAAGTGATCTAATGATCAACTTGAATACCACGACTTTCTTCGTTATAGTCTTCTTCCCGTTTGCGAGGAATCTCCACAAGTTAGAGCCTCTTGCCCTTACAATATTGATCACAAAGAACACATAAGAGTAAGGTTGGGAAGAGCAACACACACAAGACTCAAATACGTAACACAACCACGCACACAAGTCATGACTTGAGCTCGAAACACAACACACGGAGTTCACAACTCAAATGGAGCTCAAATCACTAACACAAGGAATCGAATGCGTGGAGTTGGAGTCTTGGAGTCTTAGGATGATGTCGGTGTTTTGGGTCCGACCGCACACCCGGGATTGCCCCTCAAGGTGTTTTTTAGGAGTAGGACGGTGTTGCCGACTATAGCTCGATGGTTCGTGCTGGGTGCACGAGAAACAGTGGACAGTGGTGTACAGGTTCGGGCCGCTTTGAGATGCGTAACACCCTATGTCCTGGCGAGAATGCTTTATGTGGCGGGTTACAAGGGAGCTCTCTAGTGCGGGAAACGTAGAGAGTTGAAGTGGATGGCTGAGTAGTGATATCGATCGTTCTGAAGGGGTGCCCCCTAGGCCTTATATATTCGACTGTGGGGCATTACATGCAGATATGATAACAACGTGCGCCCAAATGATAGTGAACCATCCGAGTCTATCTTCCTCTAATTCAGCCGACTCATCCTCGCTCGGTTCTAATGCATGGAGCCCCCGCGCGGGAAGGTCGGGTCATTGTTGTGATCCCCGTTTGAATTCATTGGGTCGTCTGGGTTTGCGCCGATCCGTCCTTGTATCAATCTGCTTCACTGGTCGTTCCTCTCCAGGCCCACGAAGGAATGACCTTATGATTTATTAGGCCCTCGGGCCTTTCGCGAGGTCTTTTATCCTTCTAGTGGACCCGGGGGATATCTGTCCCCCACAAGCCCCCGATCTTTGGGTTGATTTTGAAATAATCGGCCCAAAGATCCTAGGTCCAGCTTGCGGTCTTTGTTTGTAACAGGGAATGCTTTCTGAGTAATCCGGTAAAAACAATTTCTTACTGTCTCCTTCTGCTTTTATCACTCGAAAATTGGTGTTCTGTCTCAGACTCACGCTTCGGAGGTCAGCATTTCGTACTGTAGGACTTCGAACTTCATTGGGTGCACCAAAGGTGCACCCGATGGGTGTAGCCCCCGAGCTTCGAGTGGATTTTTGCAGACAATCCACTCGAAGGTCTTCACTTCGAGTATTACCAGAAACCACTTTTATTTTCCACTTGTACTTTGTCGGAGGTCAGCCTTGTTTTGATCTTGCCCTATGCTTTAGAGGTCAGCATTGTCTTGATCTGAGATGACGATTCATTGGGTGCGCCGAAGGGGCACCCAATGGGTGTAGCCCCCGAGCTTCGAGTGGGTTTTTGAAAATAATCCACTCGAAGGTCTTCATTTCATGCCTTTTTCCGGGAATCATCCTCCCTTCTTGCCGAATGCCTTGGAGGTCAGCATTATGTTATTGATATTATGCTTTAGAGGTCGACGTATATTTTGTCTTTGAGGCCGAGTTCGTGATCTGCCCATATCTTGCTAGGTAGTGCAATTTATTTGATCTGTGACTGATTGGACATTTGACAGATGACCCTTGGCTAGTCTTCGTTATCACTTCTTGCTTCAATGCTTCTGTCGATTAGACTTGTACCTTATTGGCTATATTTGGCTTTCCTCTGATATTTGCCGATATCTCCCTTTTGTCTTGAAGTATTCATTGCATATATTGTACGGATGTGACTGCTTTGGAAAATTTACTGATAATTTCTGGGCGTCCCCCCCCCAATGGGTGTAGGCGAGAGACGGTTTGGTACGCTGAGCGTTTAGAAAACTGCTTCTGAGTAGTGACTCGATGTGACCGCGGGTGTAATCATATCGCCCGCGCAGTTGACTGGAGTCCCAATGGGTATCGTGTTACGTGAAGCAGCGTCAGCCGCCTGACGTGTCTTCAGACGGTTTGAATTGCATATTGAATTTTTGCGACTGTTTAGTGACCGTGGTAGGAGGTGAACGATTGCCTTCTTCTTCTTCTTTTTCTATAAATAGTGTTCTTGCTTCCCCGGCATTTTCACATCTCTTACTGCTCTCTGCTGTTTGATCTCTTCTTCTTCCTTCCTCTCCACCATGGGCAAGAGCAAGAAAGGTAGCGGTTCTTCACACCGTTCTGGCGACAAACGCAAGCGCGAGCCAACTCCTCCCTCGGAGGACTTCGGCGATTCGGAGTACTCGGAGGAGGAGTTCTCCTCCGGGTCCGAGGGCTCTCCGACTCCCGCCTCTCCCCCAGCGTCGTCTGATGATTCAGACGACTCTCAGGGGATTGCCGCGGAGGTCTGGACTTACATCTGGGTCGTCGAGCGCTCCGGGCTCGAGGGCTCGGATGAGTCGGAGTATTCCTCGGACGAGGAGGACTCCTCGGACTCGTCCGGAGAGGGCAGCGGCGGCGATGGTGGAGACGGCGACGACGACGGAGGCGACGGTGACGGCGGCGACGACAGCGGTAGGGGCGGTGACGGCGGCGACAAGGGTGGCAGCGGCGGCGGCAGCAAGGGCAGCAGCAAGGCCAGTGGCTAGATGTCACTGGTTTTTAAAATGTTAGTATAGATTAGAAGTAGTATAATGAAATAATGTAGTAGTAATTAGTAGTATAGAGTAGTGAAGTGTAATGTAGTAGTAGGGAGGTCATCAACTTATAATGAGTTGATTCGTAATTTCGGTCTTGCTTTCCTTTATAATGAAAAGTGATTTCGCTCCACTTCTGTGTGCGTTATGTTGCTTTCTCGCTGTTCGCCAATCTTATCAATGCACAAGGAGTATTTGTGATCATCGAATCACGTTTCTGATTGCCTTATTTGTAATGACGGCGCTTTGGTGGTTGCGGCCGAGTCATCCGAAATCACGTCGTTGCTTTAAGAATGACGACCGAGTTATGACGGGTCGTGTCGGCATTTTAGAGATAACGACCGAACGGTTACTGATGATGCCGACGTTTTAGAAGTAACGGTCGAATCCTTTGGAGCCACCTCACCGCTTTAGTGATAGCGGCCGAGTGATGGATGGCGACGTCGGTGTTTTTAGAGGTAACAACCGAGTGATGGATGGCGACGTCGGTGTTTTTAGAGGTAACAGCCGAGTGATGGATGTGACATCGGTGTTTTAGAGGTAGCAGTCGAGTGATAATTAACCGCGTCGGCCGCTTCAAAGACGATAGCCGAGTGAAGTTTGGTAATGTCTGTATTTTTAGAAATAACCGCTAAGTTTAAGATGGGCCACGTCGGCCGTTTTGGAGATAACGACCGACTGATGATGTGGCACGCCCGCGTTTTAGAAATAACGGCCGGGTGGTGACATGGCACGCCAGCGCTTTTAGAAATAACAGCTGGGTGCTGACTAGGTGCTTTTTGGGAATGGCGTCCGGCCCGGGGAAAACCCCTTATGCACTGCGCCGTCGCACACCTCTGCTTTCCGTACCCTAGTTCTTGCTTTTCTGCATCCAAGCCTTCTTTGCTCTCGTGCGATACTGCTTCCGCTCCTCTCGCCAGTAAGATTGAGATGGCGCCTAAGCGGAAAGCATCGAGTTCATCCGTCACAGTTATTCCCCCCATCGATCCCAACAGTCAGTTGCCCTTCGTAGGTAACCATATGTCTGTTGTATCCGAATCCGACCTCCTTCATCTCGTATCCATCGGGGTTCTTCCTCCGAAGGAGCTCTGTTCTTGGCGGATTTGCCACGGGGTCACTGTTCCAACAGAGGACACCCACGAATCTGTTGTTTATGTTCCTTTTCTTCTCTACGGTCTTGCTCTTCCTATTTCCCCCTTTTTCCGTGGTCTCCTTGATTTCTATCGCCTGAATTTAACCCACTTGAATCCCAATTCCATTCTGCAAATTTCTATTTTCGTTCATTTATGCGAAGCTTTCCTCAGCGTCCTGCCGCACTTTGGTTTGTGGAAGTACTTGTACCATTGTCGGCCTGGAATGGCCGGAGGGCAGCACCAACTGGTAGGGGGCGCGAGCTTGGAGATGCGCCGTGGGAGGAAGACTGACTACCTTGACATCCCACTCAAGGACAGTATCAAAGGATGGCGCTTGGAGTGGTTTATCGTTGAGAATCACGGAAATTCTCTCCCCCACGGTCAGGGAGACAGCCGGATGTTCGCACTCTGAGCTGGACCGAATCCCCCACAGACCAGGAGGTGGCTAAGGCAGGGGCTCTGCTAGCTGAAGTTGGATTGTTGAAAGAGAGGAGTCTGACTGCGGAGGCTGTGGTTGCTGACTTTGTCTTCAAGAATATTTAGCCACTGAAGGACAGGGCATACCCGGCCTATCTGTATCGAGGCCTAGCTGATTCAACCCAGGTAACCAACAGAAAAATCCCTGTTGTGGACTTGGTGAGCCGACTCGAAATGATACTCAGAGGCAAGGTATCAAATGTTGGCGCCCCTGTTGCATACTCGGCCTAGAACTTGCCTCCTTCCAAGGCCTTTACCCATTTTGTGTCGAATCCTCCTGCTGGTGATGGCGGTTTGGGCCTTAGAGTGCGACCCTCTGCCGAGGTAGTTAGTGCTTTGGTTGCTTCGCTTGAAGAAATTCCTGATGATGAACGGCAGGTTCACTTTGAGGTGCCTTTGGATCCCAATGATGCAGAGATAAGTGCCATGCTGGATATGTTGGCTGAGGATTCTTCTGATGTGGCCCCTACTGAAATATCGGTGGCAGCGCCTCTCCCAGAAGCTAGCAAAGCCTCGGATATTTAGAGGCCTGATAGTGTTCGCTCGAAGCGCCCTTGCCGAGCCAATCCGCCCGCTCCTCCTACTGAGGGACAGAAAAAGAAGAAGAGACGTCTTCGCCGAGTGTCTAGCTTGGATCAGGCTGCTGGTCCTTCTGTTCCTGCTACTGATGAGGTGTCAATGCCTGCCTTTGCTGATGCTGACCCCAATGGGTATGATCTGACCATTGTTGACCCCAATGGGTGTACTGTCTGTGTTGCTGATGAAGATGAGGAGGAAGAAGAGGATGAAATCCCTCTGATTCGGAAGAACAGTCGACGCTACATAGCCAGTGGGAAAAGTAGTGGTATTCCTTCTCCTGCTTTGTCTGCCCTCATTGGTCTACAAGAATTATCTCTGGCAAACTTTGATCAAACTCTTGAAGACATGGTTCCAGAGGATCTGTTATCAGAACCGGCAGATGGTGGCGCGATGGATGTTTGTGCTGATGTGCCTGATGCCGGGTTGGGGTCATCCCGAGCAGCGTCCCGCGCCTCGTCGACTTTAGAGCGCGGTCTTGAGGGTCAGGAAGCTAGTTTGGATTGTCCTGCTCCCATGGAAGTAACTGAGGGACCTTCAGCCTTAGAGGTGGCTGCTGCAGAGAACTCGGCCCTCAAGGATGGTGCTGGCGCTTACCCAGCCCCCGAGGGTGCTGCCGGAGATGATCCGGCTCAGATGGGTAGCGCAAGCTGTGACCCAGCCCCCGAGGGTGTCCGAGTGGGTTCTCCCTCCCATACTTCCATGGATGTTCACGTAGGGTCTTCTCCTCCACACTCTGTTTGCATGGCGATAGCTCCAACCTTGGATCAAGGAGTCGCTTTAGAGGCCAGCACACCTGATGATAGAGTTCTGACTTCTGCTGATGGCCCTGAATTGGTTGCTGCTGATTCGTTGCGAGTTGTTCCGGTCGGTGACCCTTCGCCGAGCCATCAATTGTCTTCTCACGACTTGGGGGTTCCCTCATTCTTCTCCAACCTCCAGGTATTTTGGTTTCTTCTGGTCTGACTTTTACCTAGGCAGATTATTGTTCTGATGCTTGTATGCTTTTTAATGCCAGGCGTTGGTCGATGAGATGTCTAGTCGGCTGAAGTTGCAGGGTGCTTCATGATTTTCTAACTTTGTTTGTGTTTTATACAATTTTAAAATAACTGGATCGCAAGTTCACGGTCATGTTTCGTGAGCATGGTGCTCGAAAATTCCAGTCTGTTCCTGGAATATGCCATAACTTGTGCTAAACAACATGAATATCATTTTTGCATTCACTGTTTTCCATTTCTCGAGTGACTTGCAGTTCAAATCTGAATTATCCGAAGAAATTCAATTAAACGAACTAAATCTAATAGTTATAGCAAACTCTTTGATAATTGTGCCAAAATGGAACATGTAGGTCTATATAGTGTAGGAACATAGTAGAAAAAGTTTGGTGAATAAAGAAAGAAAAATAAAAATACACTTTGTCGAGTGTCAGGGAAAGACACTCGGCAAATAAGTAACTTTGTCGAGTGTCAGAGAAAGACACTCAGCAAAGAAGTAACTTTGCCGAGTGTCCCAAGGACACTCGGCAAATAATTTTTTTAAAAAATAAAAAGATCTTTGCCGAGTGTCACCCGGTGGACACTCGGCGAAGTTGATAAAAACTTATTTGCCGAGTGCCAAATCACGGGCACTCGACAAAGAAGTTTTACATATCTCCACCAGCGGCCGTTTCTGTCTCTCTCTCTCTCACTCGCTCTGCCCGGCCCGACGCACGCCGCGCCGCCGCCGCCACCACGCCGTGCCGCATCACCGCCGTCGGCCCGCCTCCACGCCCGCCGCGTCCCCGCCACCACGCCCGCCGCGTCCCCGTCGCCCCGTCGTGCCGCATCACCGCCGCTGGCCCGCCTCGAGCACACCGCCGCCGGCCCGAGCACACCTCCGCCTCTCGATCTTAGTTGCTCCCTCCCCCTCGATCCCCTCCGATCCCCCTGCTACTATAAGAATTTTAGATTGATTTTAGATTGATATTGTCACATTGTATCTCTTGATTTTTCATGAATTTTAGATGATTTTATAAGAATTTTAGATGATTTTAGATTGATATAGTCACATTGTATCTCTTGATTTTTCATGTATTTTTATTTCATGTATTTTATTTTTCATGTATTTTATTTTTCATGTGTTTTTATTTCATGTATTTTTATTTCATGTATTCGATATGTATTCCATATTTCATGTTTCCATGTATTTGCTTCTCCATGTTCATTCTTTGTTTTTCATGTATTTGAATTTTCACAATGTTAGAAAAAATGGATAAGTCACCGAAAGAAAAAAAAACTCATTTACATACCAAGAGGATAACTCTTTTCTTGTTAAGGTTCTTCCATCTATTTTAAGTCCAAGTTAGTACCCTTGTGGGTTATTTTGTCTTCACAAGGTTGATCTTTCGGTAGATTGTGTCCTCTTATAGCATGGAATGTGTATGCGTGTCAGCCATCGTGCTGTTTTATTTTATTTGCAGGTTTTGGAAACCTCCCCGTGCGGGGGAGGTGCTGCCGAAATTTTTTGTTGACAGGCATGTGTTTTTTTGCAGAGGTCTTCCTAGTCGTTGCGGGTCTGCCTGCACCGCGTCGCGTCGCCACTGCACCGACCCGCCACAACCCCGCTAGCCTGACTCCACCGCCACCCTAGGTATAACCTCTATTTCCGCATCATGGTCGTAGATCACGTAACCCAGTTAGGCGTCTCCCGTTCGAAAGAGATACGATGTAGATATGCAGATCCTTGCATATCTACAAATGTATCAGTTTCGAATTGTCCACGTTTTTGGGACAGCCCGCGGTTGCGTAGATGGTGTTAGTTTCATGCTATACTCCGGTCCGAGACAGAGTTTCGACGTCACCTCCCTATTGTTCTTCGGACAGTACACTCTCCCTGCCAGGACGTGTATCCGGAGAACAGCGGGGAGGTGCTGCCGAAATTCTATCTCGGATAGGAGTAAAGCATGGAAACTAACTCCATCTACGCAACCGCGGGTGGGATTAGGACCTATCCTCACCTATTATAAGGTAGGAACGAAGTGTACATGCATTACATGTTTATATTAAACTATACTCGGTTATATATGTTAGAGGATGGAGGACCGTGAGTGGATGTACACGGGCCGCGTAAGACATAATGATGTCACCCCTGAATGGATTAGGAAGACCGATGCTTTCGTGGAACGGGCATTTGGCGAAGCTGCTAAAGGAGCTAGTCTAGTCCCTTGTCCGTGCAGCAAATGTGACAACAGGAAAAGGAAAACAAAGAAGGCCATGGTAGAACATATTTGGAAGAATGGATTTACGCCGGACTATACTCGGTGGATCTTCTATGGTGAAGTGTATCGCACGAGAGAGGAGGTGGTGATACAACGCGTCGAGGATTACGATGCTGATGCCAGGGTAGCGGACATGTTGAACGACTATCACGAGGCACAGTTCGCTGAAGGACTTATGGAGGACGAGCCAGAGGCGACCGCAAAGGCATTCTACGACATGTTTGACGCGGCACAGAAACCCCTTCACGACAAGACAAAGGTTTCTCAACTGGATGCCATTGGGCGTATAATGGCGTTCAAGTCGCAGTATAGCATGAGTCAAGACGCCTTCGATGGTTTGTTGACAATTATTGGCAGCCTGCTTCCGGAGGATCACGTTCTGCCAAAGAGCATGTACGAGGCACAGAAACTCCTTCGTGCACTCAAGATGACGTATGAGCAGATACATGCTTGTCCGAAGGGCTGCGTCCTATTTAGGAAAGAACACACTGAGGCAAAGTATTGTCCGAAGTGTAAATCGTCTAGGTTCATGGAGGTAGACTCTGGTGATGGACAGAAGAGGCAGCTCGACATCCCCGTGACAATCATACGCCACCTTCCGTTCATACCGAGGATCCAGCGTCTATACATGACAGAGGAATCCACGAAACAGATGACATGGCACAAGAAAGGCAAACGATACAATCCTAACAAGATGGTTCACACATCCGATGGTGAAGCATGGACCCAATTTGATGCCATTCACCATGAGAAAGCCAAAGAGGCTCGTAATGTTCGTGTTGCGCTGGCCACAGATGGGTTCAATCCCTATGGAATGACCGCTGCCCCATACACATGTTGGCCCGTGTTCGTTATCCCCATCAATCTCCCCCCCGGCGTATGCTTTCAAAGACAGAACATATTCGTGTCGTTGATAATTCCTGGACACTCGGGGAATAAAATGGGCGTGTTCATGGAGCCTTTGATTGATGAATTGGTCCGTGCTTAGGAGGAAGGGGTATGGACGTACGACCGAGCTACGAAGACAAACTTCAAAATGCATGTTTGGTACCAGTACTCCATGCATGACTTTCCGGCGTATAAGCTATTTTGCGCCTGGTGTGTTCACGGTAAGTTCCCATGCCCAGTTTGCAAGGAAGCTCTTAGGTTCATTTGGTTGAATAAGGGTGGCAAATATTCGTCATTCGATAAACATCGACAATTTCTCCCTCCTGACCATGCATTCCGACTAGACATCAAGAACTTTACGAAAGGTGTCGTGGTGACAGACTGCCCACCTGCAATGATGACTGGTGCTGAAGTTCGCCAACAGATAGATGGTCTCGTGGCCAACCCAGAAGGTGGTTTTGTGGGATATGGTGAGCAACATATGTGGACACATAAGTCGGGCTTGACTCGGCTCCCCTATTATGATGACCTGCTCCTTCCGCACAACATTGACGTGATGCACACTGAAAAGAATGTCGCCGAGGCACTTTGGGCAACAATTATGGAGATTCCTGATAAGTCAAAGGATAACGTAAAGGCAAGAGTGGATCTGGCAGAGTTATGTGATAGACCAAACCAAGAGATGAAGCCGCCTAGTGGTGGAAAGACATGGAGAAGGCCTAAGGCCGATTTCGTCCTGAGCAGGGCCCAGAGGAATGAAGTACTACAGTGGATCAAGATGTTAATGTTCCCTGATGGGTATGCAACTAACCTTAGTAGGGGGGGTGAACTTATCTACTCTGCGAGTCTTAGGGATGAAGAGTCATGACTACCACATATGGATTGAACGAATTTTTCCGGCGATGGTTCGAGGCTATGTCCCTGAGCATGTCTGGCTAGCGCTTGCAGAGTTGAGCTATTTCTTCCGCCAACTTTGTGCAAAAGAGTTAGCTCGGACCATGATTGCAGACTTGGAAAGGATGGCACCTGTGTTACTGTGTAAGCTGGAGAAGATCTTTCCACCCGGCTTCTTCAATCCGATGCAGCATTTGATTCTTCATCTCCCGTATGAGGCACGAATGGGGGGGCCCGTGCAGGGACGTTGGTGCTATCCAATCGAGAGATGTCTAAAGACTATCCGAAAGAAATGTAGAAATAAATGCAAAATCGAGGCTTCCATTGCAGAGGCATACATACTGGAGGAGGTGTCAAACTTCACAACAACTTACTATGGTGACAAACTGCCGAGCGTGCATAATCCACCCCCTCGTTACAATGATGGCGACAATGAATCGAACCTCAGCATTTTCGAGGGAAACTCGGAAGCGCGAGTGGTTCGACCACCAAGACCCTGAGACATGAAGAGTGGCGTCATATCATGCTATATGTATTGACCAACCTTGAAGAGGTGACGCCATACATGGAGCAATTTCTTCATGAATTCTAGCGTCGATCAAGGGACCCAACTCCACAGGAATATGATACCCTTCTTGCAAAGGGTGCGGGAAATGGATTGCCCGATTTCATTTCCTGGTTTAAACGTAAGGTACGTGCTTAGTTTGTCATTTGAAGTTGCTCTTACGTGCGAATAATATAACAATCTAGCGTGTTTGAACTTGCAGGGCCAAAAAGAGTCGTCTATGAGTGCCGAGTTGAGACAAGTAGCCAATGGCTTTGCCTATAGGGTCAGGAAATTTTCTGGGTATGACGTCAATGGATACCGTTTTCGCACAACAAGCTACGACCAAAGTCGGCCCAATCGAAAAACCACGGGTTCTGGAGTCTTTACGCCCGGGCTTGACGAGGTCGAGTATTATGGAAGAATTGAAGAAATATATGAACTCAAATTTTATGGTTCCAAACCTCTTACTCCAGTGATATTCAAATGTCATTGGTTTGACCCTGAAGTTACGAGACAGACACATTCTAATCTTGGGCTAGTCGAAATTCGACAGGATTCCACCTTACCAGGAGACGATGTCTATATTGTGGCCCAACAGGCCACACAAGTGTATTATCTTCCATTTGCGTGCCAAACGAAACAACATCTTAAGGGTTGGGATGTTGTGTATAAGGTATCACCACACGGTAAATTACCTGTTCCAAATGATGAAGATTATAACTTAGACCCGGACACATATGACGAAGAGTTCTTCCAAGAAGATGGGCTAGAAGGGCGATTTGAGATAGACTTAACCAAAGCGATCGGAATGGAAGTAGGTATTGAAATGGTTGTTGATGAGGAGGAGGATGAGGTGCAAAATGAGAATGACTTAGAAATGCTTGAAGGCAATGCCAATGACGAAATTGCGCCTTTAGATGGTGTTGACTATGAAATGGTTGATAGTGATGATGACACTTATGATCTGGCTAACCCGGACACATATGAAGACTATTTTTAATCGATGTAATGCTATATTTCATTTATTTTGCATATGTTTCTAAATACATATTTTTGTGCTTAATTGCTTACTCTTAATTGCAGGTTGTTGGACAAAGATGGTGGGCGGTGGGACGAGGACGAGGAGGGGGAGGGGGAGGGGAGGGGGAGGAGGAGCACCCGTAGGACGGAGGAGGAGGCGCAGCAGGACGACGCCGTACAGCAGCAGGTGGAGCAGCAAGCCGCTGTCGATGCGGCGCAGCAGGACGACGACGATGCGGCGCAGCAAGACGACGACGCCGCCGCCGCTCAGCAGGACGTCTCAGGTTCTGGCTCCTCAGGTTCGAGGAGTATATACCCGTGAGGTCCCACGAGTCTCCCTAAGCGACCCATACTTCGTGACAGACGTCCGCTGATACGACCCGATGGTGAGAGGTAGGTAACTTTAGATGTTGTTGCTGCCTTTTCATATTATATGTTCAAATTAATAATAGAAACTAATACTTTATCTTAATCACTTGGAGAGGTCTTGGATGATTTTGGAGACTGCAGGGGGTCACGGCCGCAACCCTAATGGCATCCTCGGCCTTCTATGCAGGAAACACTTCCCTGCACTTGTCGAGTACGCCGGAGTGACGAGCCCAGCAAACACCTTCGACCACTACGCCGTCACCCCCGATGCAGTAGATCGGGACGGCAGACAATTCAACAACAAGGCGGAGCGGGTGAAGCAAGAGCTGTGGGTAAGTCTTCCTCGCACTATATTGTTTAATAAGTCGCATTTGTTGCATATTCTTGAAATAATGTATGGATACATCGTCTTTGTATGTAGGATTTCTTTAGATGTGAGGCTGGATACGAGGCCAGGGCGGATGTGGTGGCTACCACGAGCTGTAAGAAGCTCGTCGTGGACATGCACTACGAGGCGCGCATCCAGGCCATCATCACTTACCACGGCTCCGTCCTTGGGGAGAAGGTGAGCAAGAAGGACGCCCGAACCATGTCGTTGACTCCGGACCAGTACTTGCAGGTAAATACAAAACTTTATTATTGGTACTAAATATGCTTAATTTTATCTTCTGATATGCCGTGTAGTTGTATTTTTTTAGACGATTCCTCATTGGTGCGTCGCGCATCCTGAGTGCTGGGAGCAGATGGTGCAGAGGTGGTGCTCGGCTGAGTGGGACGAGGCGCACAACGCTAGCCGGGAACGGCGTTTGATGATGCAAGGTCCCTCCCACCATCAAGGCAGCCACAGCCTGGGCAAATACGCGGAAGCATGGGTACGCGCTCTTTTTTATTTAGGTATATAACTTTAGATTAGACATGATTTCTAACCATCTCGTTGGTTTTCTCGCAGTCGGCGGCACATGGTGGCGCGCCTTGCTCCACGTTCTCGGCATATGCTATGGCCCACAAGGGGAAGGCGACGTCCGATGTCACCTACAACCCGGATGACGGGCCCGAGGCGTACACCAACCCCGCCGTCCACAGCCGCCTCAGTGAGTACACCGCCATGGCCAAGGAGGTCCATGGGCTAGATTACGATCCGAGGACCGAGGACATCGACGGAGATGTCCTCATGAGGGTCGGAGGAGGCAAGAGGCATGGGCGGTACTGGATTGCCGACGAGGCAATCGACTCGTCCTCCACTCCCACTCTCTCTCTCAGGTGCGAGCAAGGAGCACGAGCGCGAGCCCAGCCATACAACCTCGGCAGGACAGCTCACAACATCGTATCCAGCAACTCCAGGTTATTCCTTATCTATTCATCGTTCATTGATTATTATATATCTTCTCTTTGCATTATCGTAACATTAGGGCGAAATATTACAGACTCAGCTAGATGATGAGAGGAGGCAACGTGAGGAGCTGGAGAAGAGGATGGCGGAGATGTTCGCGTACATGCAGAGCCTTGGCGCCGCACAGGGTCATGCTCCACCACCTCCGTTGTTCCCTGCAGCTGACCCTGCTGAGTTCACTACTCCTGTGAGTATCAAAATTTTAGTACTGCATGATATATATTCATATGTTCTCACACGTGCAATCTCTTCTCTGTGCAGGGTCAATCGGCGGCGTCGAACAACCCTCACGCTTCGTCCAGCCCTTCGCCGAACCAGTCCAGATGCCCACCTCATTGATGACCTGTTTTGTGATGATCCAGACTTATATTCGTGAGTGTTGGTGATGTTAGTTATACTTGGTCTTGTGAGATACTTATTGAGACTTATGTGCTGTGAAACCTGATTTATGTGGTGATATATAATGTGATGTGAATGACATATATCTTCTGTTTGTTTGGATGGAACAGCAAAAACAAATAAAAAAGGGACTTCCTGGTCACTTTGCCGAGTGTTACACTCGGCAAAGGGTATCTTTGCCGAGTTCTATGACCATGGCACTCGGCAAAGGAGGAAACCTGGGAACCGGTAAAGCCTTCTTTGCCGAGTGTTATGACCATGGCACTCGGCAAAGGAGGAAACCTGGGAACCGGTAAAGCCTTCTTTGTCGAGTGCTATGACGATGGCACTCGGCAAAGGGGCTTGCAAATGGGCCCACTGGAGGACTCTTTGCCGAGAGCCAGTCCACTAGACACTCGGCAAAGAAGCCTCCTTTGCCGAGTGCCTATGAGAGCTCTCGGCACAGGGACTGGCGGTGGGGCCCACTGGAGCCGTCTTTGCCGAGGGCCATGATAGCAGACACTCGGCAAAATTGGCCTCTTTGCCGAGTGCCTAAGAAGACACTCGGCAAAGGATCCGTCACCGTCACTTGGCGCCGTGACGGTGACTTTTCTTTGCCGAGTGACAAATGGCACTCGGCAAATTCTTTGTCGAGTGCCCAACAAAAAGTACTCGGCAAAGAGGCCGTTGCCGATGTACAGTTCGCCAAGCGTTCTTTGCCGAGTGTTACACTCGGCAAAGCCTTTGCCGAGTGTAAAATAGCCTTTGCCGAGTGTCTGAGACACTCGGCAAAGGAGCTATGTCCGGTAGTGAGTCCTTTAGACTGTCCGGTGTGCCACCCGCGCGTGCACTGCTCCTCTGCGCGCGCAGGCGCGCATTTAATGCGTTGCAGTCGACCGTTGGCGCGAAGTAGTCGTTGCTCCGCTGGCTCACCGGACAGTCCGGTGTGCACCAGACATGTCCGGTGAATTATAGCGGAGCGGATTCCCGAAGCTGGCGAGTTCAGAGTCGCTCTCCTCTAGGGCACCGGACAGTCCGGTGAATTATAGCGAAGCGCCTCTGAGAATTCCCGAAGGTGAAGAGTTCAGCTTGGAGTCCCCTGGTGCACCGGACACTATCCGGTGGTGCACCGGACACTGTCCGATGGCACACCGGACAGTCCGGTGCGCCAGACCAGGGTACACTTCGGTTGTCCCTTGCTCTCTTTGTTTGAACCCTTTTCTTGGTCTTTTTATTGGCTTATTGTGAACCTTTGGCACCTGTAGAACTTATAGACTAGAGCAAACTAGTTAGTCCAATTATTTGTGTTGGGCAATTCAACCACCAAAATCAATTAGGAAATAGGTGTAAGCCTAATTCCCTTTCAGCATGCTAATTGACAGTGAGTGCCTTTGAAACCTTTTTTATTGATGATACTTTTCTCAATTTACATCGTCGCCCCAATAGCTTCTGAGATGTAGCTACGGGTAGAACTTCCTGAGATGTTCTATGTTCCATGAATTCCCAATTTCTGTTCCGTCCATCTGAGTGAGGCGATATGATCCCGACCGAGTGACTTATGCTATTATAAATGGTCCTTCCCATAGAGGTGACAATTTATGCCGTCCCTCCCCCGTTAGAATTCGGCGGAGGACGAGATCTCCCACTGCGAAGGATCGACGCCGTACGACCTTATCATGATAGCGCCTCAGAGTTTGCTGGTATCGCGCTGATTGAATCACCGTATTCAGTCGCTCCTCTTCGAGTACATCAACGTCTTCTAGCCTAGTAGCTTCAGCTTCTGCTATGTTATCAAAGATTAACCTTGGTGCCCCGAACTTGAGATCGGCAGGTAGCACTGCCTCTGAACCATAAACCGTAAAGAAGGGGGTATTTCCATGCAGAGCTCGGCTGGGTTGAGTTCTCAGGCTCCAAACTACATACGGCAACTCTCTGATCCATTTTCCTGCGAACCTTTCATTCTTGTCGAAGACTTTCTTTCTGAGTGCTTCTAATATCATCCCGTTGGCTCTTTCTACCTGCCCGTTGGCTCTTGGGTGCGCCACCGAGGCATATTTGATCTGAATGCACTTTTGCTCGCAGAAATCGAAGAATTCTGAGCTGGTGAAGTTGGATCCTAGATCAGTTATGATGTTATTCGGTATCCCAAACCTGAATATTATATCCTGTATGAATTCCACTGCTTTAGCTGAAGTTAAAGAAGCAATGGGTTTGAACTCTATCCATTTAGTGAATTTGTCGATAGCCACCAGTACATGAGTGTATCCTCCTTAGGCTTTCTTGAAAGGTCCAATCATATCTAATCCCCAGCATGCGAACGACCAAGTTATGGGTATGGTCTGCAGCTGCTGCGCCGGTAGATGCTGCTGTTTTGACAAGTACTGGCAGGCTTCGCACCTCTGTACTAACTCGGCTGCGTCACTCTTCGCTGTTGGCCAGTAGAAACCTGACCTGAAAATCTTCCCAACTAGGGTTCTGGATGCTGCGTGTACCCCACATTGCCCAGCATGGACCTCATCCAGAAGTTGTTTTCCAATAGCTGAGAGAATGCATTTCATGAGGACTCCTGATGCACCCCTTCTGTATAGTGTTTCCCTAATGAGTGTATGGTGAGCTGATTGTCTTGCGATGCGCTCGGTCATATTCTTGTCATCTGGCTCCTCCTCATTTTTTATATATTTGATGATTGGCCTCCTCCAGTCATCAGAATCTGACTCTGGTTGGCTCAAGGTATTACATTCTTCTGCCTAATCCAGTGAGATGCTTGGGTGTGGTATTTCTCGAACAAAGACTCCAGGTGGGACCTGAGTTCGGCTGGATCCTAGCTTGGACAATACATCAGTTGTCGTGCTTCGATCTCTCTCTACATGGTGAAATTCTAGACCTTCAAATTTATCTTCTAGTTTCCGGGCGGCAGTGCAGTATTTTCCCATTGAATCGCTCGAACAATCCCATTCTTTGTTTATCTGACTTATGACTACCAGGAAATCTCCATAAACCATCAATCTCTTGATGCCCAGTGATGTAGCAATGTTCAGTCCATGAATCAGAGCTTCATATTCTGCTGCATTGTTAGAGGTTGGAAATAACAACTGAAGGGCATATCTGAGGTGTTCGCCTCCAGGTGCGGTAAAGAGGATCCCTGTGTCTGCTCCCTGCAGCTTTAACGAGCCATCAAAATACATTCGCCATACTTCTGCAATTTTTGGGTCATCTGGTACTTGTTGTTCGGTCCACTTTGATACGAAGTCAACCAGTGCTTGAGTTTTAATGGCAGTGCGAGGTCGAAATTCAATGTCATGAGATCCCAGCTCGCAGGCCCACTTGGCTATTCTCCCGATGGCTTCTTTGTTGTGAAGAATATCCCCTATCCGAAATCCCGTGACTACTATGACTTTGTGGTCATCGAAGTAGTGACGAAGCTTGCGTGCAGTTAGAAGTACTGCATATAATAGCTTCTGAACTTGAGGGTATTTCTTCTTCGAGGGACCCAAAACTTCACTGATGAAATAAACAGGATGCTGCACTGGGTATGCATGTCCTTCTTCTGCTCGCTCGACTACCAACGCGGTGCTCACCACGTGAGTCGTGCAAGAGATATATAGCAGCAGCTCTTCAGCTGGTTGAATTGGCGTGGCTCGACGTGGTGGTTTCAGCACTGGTGGTATTGTCAAGAACTTTTTCAATGCGTCTAGGGCTTCCTGTGCCTCTGAAGTCCACTGAAACTTGTCCACCTTCTTGAGTAACTTATAAAATGGTAAGCCTTTTTCTCCCAGCCTGGATATGAATCTGCTCAGGGCTGCCATACATCCGGTAAGTCTTTGAACTTTCTTCTGTGATCGCGGTGCCTCCATCCTCATGATAGCTTCGATCTTTTCTGGATTAGCTTCAATTCCCCGGTGACTGACAATAAACCCGAGTAACTTTCCTGCTGGTACCCCGAAGACACATTTTTCGGGATTAAGCTTCCATCAATATTGCTGTAGGCTGTTGAAAACCAGCTGTAAATCTTCAATGAAATTTTCTGAATTTTCTGTCTTGATTACCACATCGTCCACATAAGCTTCCACACGCTTGCCCCAGTGATCGGCTAAGCATGTTTGAATAGCTCTCTGATAAGTCGCTCCGGCGTTTTTGAGGCCGAACGACATGGAGGTATAGCAGAAAGCACCGAATGGAGTGAGGAACGCTGTTTTTTTTCTCGTCTTCTTTCGCCAGGCTAATCTGATGATACCCAGAGTAGCAATCCAAGAAGGACAGCATAGAACATCCAGCGGTGGAATCTACCACCTGATCTATCCTAGGGACCCAAAGGGATCCTTTGGACATTGTTTGTTGAGATCTGTATAGTCGACACACATGCACCAATCCACTTTATTCTTTTTGAGTACAAGAACAGGGTTGGCTAACCACTCGGGATGTAACACCTCTCTAATAAATCCTGCTTCAACTAAGCGGGCCAACTCGGCACGGATGGCTTCTCTTTTGTCGGGCGTAAAACGACGTAGTTTTTGCCGGATAGGCCTTGCCTGGGGGTAGACCTTCAGTTTGTGCTCGGCCAGTTCTCTTGGGACTCCCGGCATATCCGCAGGTTGCCATGCGAATACGTCTCGGTTATCTTGCAGGAACTGGACGAGCGTGCTTTCCTAGTTGTCATCTAGGCTGGAGCTGATGATGGCGGTTTTGCGTTCATCAGCGAACCCAAGGTTGATCCTTTTGGTTTCTTCAGTCGGCCGCATAGAGGTCGTGGTTTGAGCTTCATTCGCAGGCACTGCAAAGTCTCCTTCAGGCTTTGAGTTTGCCTGCGCAGAAGAAGTCGCCGAGGGTTTGGTGGTGAGGGCTGCCTAAATGGCCACTCAGAAACATTCCGCGGTGCCTTGGAAGTCAGCGCGCACGGTTATGATCCCTTGTGGTCCTGGCATCTTCAGTATCATGTATGTGTAATGTGGAATGGCCATGAATTTCGCCAGTCCAGGCTTCCCGATGATGGTGTTGTATCCGCAGTCGAAGTTCGCCACCTCGAACCTCAGGTACTCGGTTCTGTAGTTCTCCGGAGTCCCGAAGGTGACCGGCGTGTAGATGTGGCCCAGCCGATATTCTCCTTTAGTCGGCACGATGCCGAAGAAGGGTGTGTCCGACTCATGGAGCTCTTTGAGGTGAACTCCCAAGCCTTGGAGCGTCCGGGGGAAGGTGACGTTGAAGCTGCTTCCCCCGTCCACTAATACCTTTTTTACCATGCTTTCTCGGATCACCGGATCGACGAGGAGCGGGTACTTGCCTGGGTGATCGAAGTTGAGCCACTGATCTGCCCGGGTGAAGGTGATCGGGTGTTTAGACCATCGGTACAGAGCGGGAGGACCGGTAGTTGCTACCAGTATCTGACGATCGTTGAGCTTTTGTTGTCTCTTGTTCTCCTACGACCCGTGTCCACCGAAGATGACGTTGACCTCTCCGTCGACACGCGGGAAGGCTCCACCTCCTCCCTCCTCCTGTTGTTGGGGTTGTCGCGGTTCTCCTGGTCCTCCCCGCGGCGGCGGAGGAGGAGGAGGTAGAGGTTGGAAGGGTCGGTCGTGCCCTACGGAGTGCTTGAAGTCTCTACAGTTCCGAAGGGTGTGACGCATGTCCTTGTGGTACGGGCACTGGGCGTCGAGGATGTCATCCAGCGTGTGTTTGCCTCCACGAGGTCCTCCCCGGGCGCGAGAGGCAGGTGGTCCAGCGGCGTGGACTTCTTCGCGAGGTCTCTTCTCCCAACATTTGTCGGGTTGCTGATTCGTGTCACGTCGCGGTGCCGCTGGTGCGGGTTTTACTCCTCCGATGAGGTCCTGAGCTCGCTCGTCGGCGGTGATGTAGAGGTCGGCTTCCCGGAACAGTTGCTCGGAGGTAGTTGGCGCCTTCTGTAATATGGTTCGGACGAAGGCCGAGTCATTGAATCCTCTGTAGAAGTCCTCGATCACTGCCGCCTCCGCGACCTCGGGGATACGATTTCTCATGGTCTGGAACCTTTTGAGGTACGACCGGAGAGTTTCGTCCCCCTGACGCTTGATGGATTTGAGGTCCCACGGTTGCGCCGGTTTGTCGGAGAAGAACTGAAAGTTGGCGGTGAAGCGCCGACTGAAGTCGCTCCAGTCGTCGATGCAGTGTCGGGGTAGATGTCGCAGCCATTGCAGTGCGTCTTGCCCGAGGATGATAGGTAAGTACGCAGTCATTACGTCCTCGGTCGCCCCAGCAGCTCGAGCAGCGGTGGTGTAGACGGCCAGCCAGCCTCCTGGATCCTGCTTAGGTTCATATTTGTCGACATTGGATACCTTGAAGTTAGGGGGCCATTGAATGGCTCTGAGGCGTGGAGTAAGTGCAGATACTCCACACGTGTCCTCCTGACGTCGATGATGTTGTCTGTCCCAGGGAGGGGAGTGATCGTTGTGGTGCCTCGACCATCCCCGGGTGGTGCCTCCAGCTGAAGCCGTGGCTGACTCGGTCCTGGTAGCCTGACTCTGTGCTGGGATGCCATGGTCCCGGTCGTACTCTTCCCGTCGACGGATTTCGCTCTCGTGTCGTCGTTCACGCGAAGCATTGATGGAGCTTCGCGCGTCCCGGCGACCGTTGATGGCGTGTCGTAGATCGTTCGGCGAGTGAGCGAGAGGTAGAAGGTGGTTGGCTGCCTGAGTGAACAGCCGCCGATAGCCCTCGGCGTCGGGAGTCCGTGGGAGGCCATCAGCCATCCGAGCCAACACCCCTCCGACTTCACTCGGCGTGTTCATGGCTCGGGCGAAGTCGGGGTTCAGGTTGCGCCCGAAGAGGGGATTTTCCCGACGTTGCCTTGCCTCCTGCTCGGCCTGTTCTTGAGCCCGTCGACGATCGCGCCGTCGGGAATTCCTTCGTTCCCTGAAGACACGTTCTTCCGGAGTTTCTCCTATCTCCGAGACCTCGTCTTGCGATACGGGTTGCGCTGGGTCCCGCTCCCCGGCCTTGTGATGTCGCCGGATATTTCAGCGTCAGTTTCTCCGTGTGCGGGATTCCCGCTGAGGAGGTTCTTCTCCTGGTACAGTCGGTTCGTCGTCGGAAATATGGTTTGATTCCACCCCTCCCCCGATGAAGAGGACGTCGGGTAGAATGGAGTAGCGGTTGTGACGATCTTCTTTCTGCCCTCCTTTGAGGATGGAGGTGCTGAAAGAATAGCTCGTCGCGCCTCGGCCACGTTTGCTTCTTTCTTCCTCGTGATCCGTGTCCATTCTTTCATCGGAGAGGTGGATAGCGGAGTTCTCCGGGTCAGCGGGCCCTCGACTCCTGGCTTGGTGAAGACGATCTTTTTTCGGAGCGCTGGAGGTTGCGCTTTTTCCTGCTTCGCCCCGATATTTTCGGAGGTTGTTGAAGGAGACTTCCTCCTTGGCGGATCCACGATGCGATGTAGAGTTCCTTCCTCATCCACTACAGATGAGATAGTTCCGAAGCAGAACACGGACCCTGGGCGGAGGATGATCTTGTGCTGGAAAGTGACGGCCATTGAGCTAGCTTGGATCGGCGACACACCCCCTACCTGGCGCGCCAGCTGTCGGTGTTTTGGGTCCGACCGCACACCCGGGATTGCCCCTCAAGGTGTTTTTAGGAGTAGGACGGTGTTGCCGACTGTAGCTCGATGGTTCGTGCTGGGTGCACGAGAAACAGTGGACAGTGGTGTACAGGTTCGGGCCGCTTTGAGATGCGTAACACCCTACGTCCTGGCGAGAATGCTTTATGTGGCGGGTTACAAGGGAGCTCTCTAGTGCGGGAAACGTAGAGAGTTGAAGCGGATGGCTGAGTAGTGAGATCAATCGTTTTGAAGGGGTGCCCCCTAGGCCTTATATACTCGACCGTGGGGCATTACATGCAGATATGATAACAACGTGCGCCCAAATGATAGTGAACCAACCGAGTCTATCTTCCTATAATTCAGCCGACTCATCCTCGCTCGGTTCCGATGCATGGAGCCCCCGTGCGGGAAGGTCGGGTCATTGTTGTGATCCCCGTTTGAATTCATTGGGCCGTCTGGGTTCGCGCCGATCCGTCCTTGTATCAATCTGCTTCACTGGTCGTTCCTCTCCAGGCCCACGAAGGAATGACCTTACGATTTATTGGGCCCTCGGGCCTTTCGTGAGGTCTTTTATCCTTCTAGTGGACCCGGAGGATATATGTCCCCCACAGATGCTTAGTGAATGCTTAGGTGACTCCTCCATGTGCCTAGGGGTCCCTTTTTAACTCCAAGGCAGCTAGGAGCCATTGAAGACAAACTTGGAAGGTCATCCTTGCCTTCTGTCGAGTGGCGCACCAGACAGTCTGGTGCACGATCTCCTTCCAAAAATGGCATATCCGACTGTTGCTCCTCTAGGCTGATTGGCGCACCGGACAGTCCGGTGCACCAGCTGACCGTTGGAGCAGTCTACGTGTCACGCGAAGATTGCGCGGTCGACCGTTGGCTCACCGGACAGTCCGGTGAATTATAGCCACGTTGCCCCTTTGCTTTTCCCGAAGGCGACGAGTTTGCCGCGGATGACTCACCGGACAGTCCGATGAATTATAGCCGTACACCGCCGTCGATTCTCGAGAGCAGCCATTTCGCCAGAGACCAGCCTGGCGCACCGGACACTGTCCGGTGCAGCACCGGACAGTCCGGTGTGCCAGGTCGAGCTGGACTTTGGCTGCACACAGCCAAGTCTTTTGCAATTCGTTTCTTTTCTTCTCTGCTCTGTTTCTAACACTTAGACAAATACATTAGTATACAAAAACCAATTACTAAGTCTAGAAACATACCTTGTTATATGATTTGCACTTCTTGCTTGTTTGGCACATAGCAACTCACTTACTATGTGTTGGATACTTAATCACCAAAACATTATAGAAATGGCTCAAGGGCATATTTCCCTTTCAATCTCCACTTTTTTGGTGATTTATGCCAACACATAAAAAAGCAACCAAAATAATTGCAACATCAATGCAAATGAGGACCAAATTGTTGTTTTACTATAATTTGGCATATTTGGATCATTCTTTGCCACCACTTGGTTTGTTTTTGCAAATCAAGTTCATTTTCCTATCTATAAGTCAAACTCACTTGTTTGGGCAAATCAAGAGATGTTCCAAGAGAAAATTTTATCAAGTACCAAAAACTCTCCCTTTTCCCATGACCAAAAAATCTCCCCCACAAGAGACCAAATTTTGCAATAAGAGCATTTTGGACAAATCAAAAGTTCTAACTCTATTGTTTTCAAAATTCACAAGTGGTAGCTGATCCATTTGCTTTGGCCTTAATTTCTCCCCCTTTGGCATTAAGCACCAAAACGGGATCATTCTTGGCCCTTTAACCCCATTGCCTCACCAAAAATGTCAATCTACAGCAAAAAGGCAATGAGATCATAAGTATGAACTTGGAGGTGAGTACACTAATACCGGAGTGCAGTAGAAGTTTTTGCAGTGTCCAAGTTCACCTTTCCCTTTCAATGCACTTTTGAGACTACATCAAGTATACTCAAACACAAAGGTTAGTCTCAAAGGGTCAAGTTGTAGCACATCTCCCCTAAATATGTGCATCATTCGCATATGGACTTGTGAGGTCTGGGGAGGTCTTGTACAACTTGAGCACCACAAATAACTAATAATAGATTTAAATGCATAAAGTAACATGATCAAAGGCATAGAACACATGTATGCTATAGATCAATCCAAGTTACGCGAATCTAAGACATTTAGCTCACTACGCAACCTGCAAAAAGTTTTCTCATCCAACGACTTGGTAAAGATATCGGCTAGCTGGTTCTCGGTGCTAATATGGTACACCTTGATATCTCCCTTTTGCCGGTAGTCTTTCAGGAAGTGATGCCGGATGTCTATGTGCTTAGTGTGACTGTGTTCAACAGGATTATTCGCCATGTGGATTGCGCTCTCATTGTCACATAGGAGTGGACTTTGCTTAGATTGTAGCCAAAGTCCCGGAGGGTTTGCATCATCCAAAGTAGTTGCGCGCAACACTGTCCTGCGGCAACATACTCGGCCTCAGTGGTGGATAGGGCAACGAATGTTTGTTTCTTTGAACTCCATGACACCAGGGACCTTCCTAGAAATTGGCACGTCCCTGATGTGCTCTTCCTATCAACCTTGCATCCGACATAATCGGAGTATGAGTATCCAATCAAGTCAAAGGTAGACCCCTTTGGATACCAGATCCCGAAGCAAGGCGTAGAAACTAAATATCTAAGAATTCGCTTAACGGTCACAAGGTGACATTCCTTGGGGTCAGATTGATATCTAGCACACATGCATACACTTAGCATAATGTCCGGTCTACTAGCACATAAATAAAGCAATGAACCTATCATAGACCGGTATGCCTTTTGATCAACGGACTTACCTCCTTTGTTGAGGTCGACATGCCCTGTCGATTCCCATCGGTGTCTTTGCGGGCTTGGCGTCCTTCATCCCAAACCTCTTGAAAAGGTCTTGAGTGTACTTCGTTTGGGAGAGGAAGGAGCTGTCCTTGAGTTGCTTCACTTGGAACCCAAGGAAGTAGGTCAACTCGCCCATCATCGACATCTCGAACTTTTGTGTCATCACCCCGCTAAACTCCTCACAAGACTTTTGATTAGTAGAACCAAGTTTTATGTCATCGACATAAATCTGGCACACAAAAAGATCACCATCACAAGTATTAGTAAAAAGAGTGGGATCGACTTTCCCAACCTTGAAAGCATTAGCAATTAAGAAATCTCTAAGGCATTCATACCATGCTCTTGGGGCTTGCTTAAGTCCATAGAGTGCCTTAGAGAGCTTGAACACATGGTCGGGGTACCTATCATCCTCAAAGCCAGGGGGTTGTTCCACGTATACCTCCTCCTTGATTGACCCGTTTAGGAAAGTGCTCTTTACATCCATTTGAAACAACCTGAAAGAGTGGTGAGCGGCATAGGCTAATAAAATTCGAATAGACTCTAGCCTAGCCACAGGAGCAAAATTCTCCTCGAAATCCAAACCTGCGACTTGGGCATAACCTTTTGCCACAAGTCGAGCCTTATTTCTTGTCACCACCCCGTGCTCGTCTTGCTTGTTGCGGAACACCCACTTGGTTCCCACAACATTTTGCTTTGGACGTGGCACCAGGCTCCAAACTTCATTCCTCTTGAAGTTGTTGAGTTCTTCCTGCATGGCCAACACCCAGTCCGGATCCTACAAGGCCTCTTCTATCCTGAAAGGCTCAATAGAAGAGACAAACGAGTAATGCTCACAAAAATTAGCTAAACGTGAGTGAGTTGTTACTCCCTTGCTTATGTCACCTAGAATATGATCAACAGGGTGATTTCTTTGGATCGTCGCTCGGACTTGAGTTGGAGGGACCCGTGGTGCTTCTTCCTCCATCTCTTGTTCTTCCTGTGCTCCCCCTTGATCCTGTCCCTCTTCTTGAGGTACCTGTTCACCGTCTTGAATTGGAGGATGCACCATTGTGGAGGAAGATGGCTAATCTTGCTCTTGTTGTTCCTGTGGTCGCACATCACCTATCGCCATCGTGCACATTGCGGCCGTCGGAACATCATCTTCATCTATGTCATCAAGATCAACTTGCTCTCTTGGAGAGCCATTAGTCTCATCAAATACAACGTCGCTAGAGACTTCAACCAAACCCGATGATTTGTTGAAGACTCTATACGCCTTTGTATTTGAGTCATACCCTAGTAAAAACCCTTCTACTGCCTTGGGAGCAAATTTAGACTGTCTACCTTTCTTCACCAGAATGTAACATTTGCTCCCAAATACACAAAAGTAATAAACGTTGGGTTTGTTACCGGTAAGGAGTTCATACGAGGTCTTCTTGAGAAGGCGATGTAGGTAGAGCCGGTTTATGGCGTGGCAAGCTGTGTTCACAGCTTCCGACTAAAACCGCTCGGGTGTCTTGAATTCTCCAAGCATCGTTCTCACCATGTCGATAAGCGTCCTGTTCTTCCTCTCTACCACACCATTTTGTTGTGGTGTGTAGGGAGTAGAGAACTCGTGCTTGACGCCTTCTTCCTCAAGATACTCCTCCACTTGCAGATTCTTGAACTCGGACCCGTTATCGCTTCTTATCTTTTTCACCTTGAGCTCAAATTTGTTTTGAGCCCTCCTTAGAAAGCGCTTTAGGGTCCCTTGGGTTTTTGATTTATCCTGCAAAAATAACACCCAAGTGAAGCAGGAAAAATCATCAACAATTACAAGATTATACTTACTTCCCCCGATGCTAAGGTAGGCAACGGGTCCGAAGAGGTCCATGTGAAGAAGCTCCAGTGGTCTTGATGTTGTCAACACATTCTTGCTATGATGAGTGCTTCTCACCTATTTCCCTGCCAGACAAACTGCACAAGGTCTATCTTTCTCGAAACAAACATTGGTTAGTCCTAACACATGTTCTCCCTTTAGAAGTTTATGAAGGTTCTTCATCCCAACATGTGCTAGACGGCGATGCCACAACCAACCCATACTAGTCTTAGCTATTAAGCATGCATCTAGATCGGCCTCCTCTTTCGAAAAATCAACTAAGTAGAGTTTGTCGTCTAATACACCCTTAAATGCTAATGAACCATCACTCCTTCTAAAGACAGATACATCAACATTTGTAAACAAACAATTGTAGCCCATGTGGCACAATTGACTTACAGACAGGAGGTTGTACCCCAATGAATCTACTAAAAATACATTTGAAATAGAGTGCTCGCTTGTGATGGCTATTTTCCCAAACCTTTGACCTTGCCTTGATTCCCATCTCCAAAGATAATCGTATCCTGGGAATCCTTGTTCTTGACGTAGGAGGTGAACATTTTCTTCTCCCCCATCATGTGGTTTGTGCATCCGCTGTCGATAATCTAGCTTGAGCCCCCGGATGCATAAACCTGCAAGAAATTTAAGCTTGGGTTTTAGGTACCCAACTCTTGTTGGGTCCTACAAGGTTAGTCACAATAATTTTTGGAACCCAAATACAAGTCTTGTCTCCCTTGCATTTGGATCCCAATTTTCTAGCCACTACTTTTGCATTCTTACATGACAAAACAAAAGAAGTGTTGCAAGCATGGAAAACAATAGTAGATTCATTGCACATTTTCCTAGGCACATGATGCACAACATGATTTCTCCTAGGCCTACTTCTACCATGAACAAGAGTAGAACTAGAGGCAAACATAGCATGTGAATTAAAAGCATCATCATCATAACTCCTATTATAATGAGTGTGACTAGCAATTTTCCTATCATAAATAAAGACATGGTTCCTTTGAGGACTACTGGCCATAGGGGCCTTCCCTTTCTCCTTGTTGGGAATGGGAGCCCTTTGGCTTCCTTTCGAAAACCAAGCCCATCCTTAATTGAGGGGTGTCTACCAATGGTGTAGGAATCCCTAGCAAATTTTAATTTATCAAAATTAATTTTGCAAGTCTTAAGTTGAGCATTAAGACTTGCCACCTCATAATTTAATTTAGCAATAGAAATAAGGTGTTCATCACAAGCATTAACATCAAAATCCTTACATCTATTACAAATAACAACATGCTCTACACATGAACTAGTTTCATTCGCTTTCTCTAGCTTAGCATTTAGTTCATCATTTAAACTCTTTAAACTAGAGACGGATTCATGGCAAATAGACAATTCAGAGGATACCATTTCATTTCTCTTAATTTCAAAGGTAAGGGATTTTTGCACACTAACAAATTTGTCATGTTCCTCATATAGAATATCCTCTTGTTTTTATAACAATCTATCTTTTTCATTTAAAGCATCAATTAATTCATTAATTTTTTTCTACTTTAGCTCTATCTAAACCTTTAAATAAACTAGAGTAATCTACTTCATCATCAGAAGAATCATCATCGCTAGAAGTAGTGTACTTAGGGGTATCTCAAACATGTACCTTCTTTTCCTTGGCCATAAGACATGTATGGCATTCATTGGGGAAGAGAGAAGACTTGTTGAAGGCCGAGGCAGCGAGTCCTTCGTCGTTGGAGTCGGAGAAGGAGCAGTCTGAGTCCCATTCCTTTCTAAGGTGCGCCTCGCCCTTTGCCTTCCTGTAGCTCTTCTTTTTCTCCTTCTTCTCGTTCTTTTCTTGTCCCTGGTCACTATCATTATCGGGACAATTTACAATAAAGTGACTAGTCTTACCACATTTGAAGCAGGAGCGCTTTCCCCTTGTTTTATTCTTGGAGGGGTCTTCTTTGCGTCCTTTGAGCGTGGTCTTGAAACGTTTGATAATAAGCGTCATCTCATCTTCATTGAGTCCAGCAGCTTCCACTTGAGCTACCTTGCTAGGTAGCACCTCCTTGCTGCTTGTTGCTTTGAGAGCAACGGGCTGCGGCTCGTAGATGGGTAGTGGACCGTTCAAGGCATCATCCACGTATCGTGCCTCCTTTACCATCATGCGCCCGCTCACAAATTTTTCGAGTATCTCCTCGGGCGTCATTTTGGTGTACCTGGGGTTTTCACGAATAATATTGATAAGAAGGGGGTTAATTACAGTAAATGACGTTAGCATGAGTCGGACGACATCATGATCCGTCCATCTTGTGCTTTCATAGCTTCGGATCTTGTTGATGAGGGTCTTGAGCCTGTTGTAAGTCTGAGTTGGCTCCTCTCCCCTGATCATCGCAAATCTCCCTAGCTCGCCTTCTACCAGCTCCATTTTGGTAATCATGGTGGCGTCGTTTCCCTCATGAGATATCTTGAGGGTGTCCCAGATTTGCTTGGCGTTGTCCAAGCCGCTCACCTTATTATATTCATCCCTGCAAAGTGAAGCTAGCAAGACAGTAGTAGCTTGTGCGTTTTTATGAATTTGCTCATTTATGAAAACGGGATTGTCAGTACTATCAAAATGCATTCCATTTTCAACAATCTCCCAGATACTATACTAGGATGGAGAGAAAATAAATGACTATGCATTTTATGACTCCAGAAAAAGTAGTCTTCTCCATCAAAGTGTGGAGGTTTTTGAAGTGGAATTGATAGCAAATGAGCATTCGAATTAAATGGAATACGGGAGTAATCAAATGAATAGTTTTGATTGACCGTTTTCCTTTTTGAAGAGTCGTTGTCATTGTCGTGTGGTGAAGAAGACGAGGCATCATTGTCATAGTAGATGATCTTCTTAATGCGCCTCTTGCCCTTACAATATTGATCACAAAGAACACACAAGAGTAAGGTTGGGAAGTGAAAGTCGCCTAGAGGGGGGGTGAATAGGGCGAAACTGAAATTCTCAAAAATAATCACAACTACAAGCCGGGTTAGCGTTAGAAATATAATAGAGTCCGCGAAAGAGGGCGCAAAACAAATCGCAAGCGAATGATGAAGTGAGACACGCGGATTTGTTTTACCGAGGTTCGGTTCTCTCAAACCTACTCCCCGTTGAGGAGGCCACAAAGGCCGGGTCTCTTTCAACCCTTCCCTCTCTCAAACGGTCCCTCGGACCGAGTGAGCTTCTCTTTCTCAAATCACTTGGGAATCAAACTTCCCGCAAGGACCACCACACAATTGGTGTCTCTTGCCTCAATTACAAGTGAGTGTTTGATCACAAGAAAGAATGCCAAAGAAAAAGAAGTGATCCAAGCGCAAGAGCTCAAATGAACACTACAAATCACTCTCTCTAGTCACTAGGGCTTTGTGAGGAGTTGGGAGAGGATTTGATCTCTTTTGGTGTGCTTTGCAATGAATGCTAGCTCTTGTATAGTGGTTGGAAGTTGGAAAACTTGGATGCAATGAATGGTGGGGTGGTTGGGGTATTTATAGCCCCAACCACCAAACTTGACCGTTGGTGGAGGCTGTCTGTCGATGGCGCACCGGACAGTCCGGTGCACACCGGACATGTCCGGTGCCCCCGCCACGTCATCAAAGCCGTTGGATTCTGACCGTTGGAGCTGGCCCGCCTGGATGTCCGGTGCACACCGGACATCACCTGTTCATTGTCCGGTGCGCCAGTATGGGCGCGCCTGACTTCTGCGCGTGCAGAGCGCGCATTAAATGCGACGCAGGTAGCCGTTGGCGCCGAAATAGCCGTTGCTCCGTGGTTACACCGGACAGTCCGGTGCACACTGGACATGTCCGGTGAATTATAGCGGAGCGGCTGCTGCGTGATCCCGAGGCTGGCGAGTTGAGGAGGCCGCGCTTCCTTAGAGCACCGGACACTGTCCGGTGTACACCGGACAGTCCGGTGAATTATAGCGGTGCGACCTGAGAAATTCCCGAAGGAGGCGAATTCGTGTTGGAGTCCTCTGGTGCACCGGACACTGTCCGGTGGCGCACCGGACACTGTCCGGTGTACATCGGACAGTCCGGTGCCTCCAGATCAGAGGTGCCTTCGGTTGCCTCTTTGCTCCTTTGTTGAATCCAAAACTTGATCTTTTTATTGGCTGAGTGTGAACCTTTTGCACCTGTATAACTTATACACTAGAGCAAACTAGTTAGTCCAATTATTTGTGTTGGGCAATTCAACCACCAAAATTATTTAGGAACTAGGTGTAAGCCTAATTCCCTTTCAATTTCCCCCTTTTTGGTGATTGATGCCAACACAAACCAAAGCAAATATAGAAGTGCATAATTGAACTAGTTTGCATGATGTAAGTGCAAAGGTTGCTTGGAATTGAGCCAATATAAATACTTACATGATGCGCATGGATTGTTTTCTTTGTTTTTGACATATTGGACCTTATTTGCACCAAAAGTTTTGTTTTTGTAAATTCTTTTGTAAATTCTTTTCAAAGTCCTTTTGCGAGATAGTCAAAGGTAAATGAATAAGATTTTGCAAAGCATTTTCAAGTTTTGAAATTTTCTTCCTTTGTTCAAATGCTTTTCCTTTGACTAAACAAAACTCCCCCTCAAATGAGGTCTCCTCTTAGTGTTCAAGAGGGTTTCATGACATTAATTTTGAAAATACTACTTGCCCCCCTTTTAGAACACAAAAAGATACCAATTTTGAAATTTACCAATTGAAAATCATCAATTTTTAAAATTAGGGGTGGGTGGTGGTGCGGTCCTTTTGCTTTGGGCTCATATTTTCTCCCCCTTTGGCATGAATCGCCAAAAACGGAATCATTAGAGCCCAATGAAGTACTTTCTCCTCCTTTGGTCATAGAATAAATGAGTGAAGATTATACCAAAGTTGGAGAGATGCTCGGAGTGACGGCGAAGGATGAGTAGTAGAGTGGAGTGGAAGCCTTTGACTTCGCCGAAGACTCCAATTCCCTTTCAATATACCTATGACTTGGTTTGGAATACACTTGAAAACACATTAGTCATAGCATATAAAAGAGACATGATCAAAGGTATTCTTAGGAGCTATGTGTGCAATTTTAGCAAAAGAAATTCCTAGAATCAAGAATATTAAGCTCATGCCTAAGTCTGGTAAAAGATTGTTCATCAAGTGGCTTGGTAAAGATATCGGCTAATTGATCTTTAGTGTTAATGTATGAAATCTCGATATCCCCCTTTTGTTGGTGATCCCGAAGAAAATGATACCGAATGGCTATGTGTTTAGTGCGGCTATGCTCAACGGGATTATCCGCCATGCGGATTGCACTCTCATTATCACATAGAAGAGGAACTTTGGTTAATTTGTAACCGTAGTCCCGCAGGGTTTGCCTCATCCAAAGCAATTGCGCGCAACAATGGCCTGCGGCAATATACTCAGCTTCGGCGGTAGAAAGAGCGACCGAATTTTGCTTCTTTGAAGCCCATGACACCAAGGATCTTCCCAAGAACTGGCACGTCCCCGATGTGCTCTTCCTATTAATCTTACACCCCGCCCAATCGGCATCCGAATAACCAATCAAATCAAAAGTGGATCCCCGAGGGTACCAAAGTCCAAACTTAGGAGTATAAGCCAAATATCTCAAGATTCGTTTTACGGCCGTAAGGTGTGATTCCTTAGGGTCGGCTTGGAATCTTGCACACATGCATACGGAAAGTATGATGTCCGGTCGAGATGCACATAAATAAAACAATGAACCAATCATCGACCGGTATACCTTTTGATCCACGGACTTACCTCCCGTGTCGAGGTCGAGATGCCCATTTGTTCCCATGGGAGTCTTGATGGGCTTGGCATCCTTCATTCCAAACTTGCTTAGAATGTCTTGAGTATACTTTGTTTGGCAAATGAATGTGCCCTCTTGGAGTTGTTTGACTTGAAATCCTAGAAAATACTTCAACTCCCCCATCATAGACATCTCGAATTTCTGTGTCATGATCCTACTAAATTCTTCACATGTAGATTTGTTAGTAGACCCAAATATAATATCATCAACATAAATTTGGCATACGAACAAATCATTGTCAAGAGTTTTAGTGAATAAAGTAGGATCGGCTTTGCCGACTTTGAAGCCATTTGCAATAAGGAAATCTCTAAGGCATTCATACCATGCTCTTGGGGCTTGCTTGAGCCCATACAGCGCCTTAGAGAGCCTATAAACATGGTTAGGGTACTCACTGTCTTCAAAGCCGGGAGGTTGCTCAACATAGACCTCCTCCTTGATTGGTCCATTGAGGAAGGCACTCTTCACGTCCATTTGATAAAGCTTGAAGCCATGGTAAGTAGCATAGGCTAATAATATGCGAATTGACTCAAGCCTAGCTACGGGTGCATAGGTTTCACCAAAATCCAAACCTTCGACTTGTGAATACCCCTTGGCCACGAGTCGAGCTTTGTTCCTAGTCACCACACCATGCTCGTCTTGCTTGTTGCGGAAGACCCACTTGGTTCCTACAACATTTTGATTAGGACGTGGAACTAAATGCCATACCTCATTCCTTGTGAAATTGTTGAGCTCCTCTTGCATCGCCATCACCCAATCCGAATCTTGAAGTGCTTCCTCTACCCTGTGTGGCTCAATAGAGGAAACGAAAGAGTAATGTTCACAAAAATGTGCAACACGAGATCGAGTAGTTACCCCCTTATGAATGTCGCCGAGGATGGTGTCGACGGGGTGATCTCGTTGTATTGCTTGGTGGACTCTTGGGTGTGGCGGCCTTGGTTGTTCATCCTCCTTGTCTTCATCGTTTGCATCTCCCCCTTGATCGTTGCTGTCATTTTGAGGTGGCTCATCTTTTTGATCTTCTTGTTCAACATCTTGAGCCTCATCTTCAATTTGAGTTGGTGGAGATGCTTGCATGGAGGAGGATGGTTGATCTTGTGTATGTGGAGGCTCTTCGGATTCCTTAGGACACACATCCCCAATGGACATGTTCCTTAGCGCTATGCATGGAGCCTGTTCTTCACCTATCTCATCAAGATCAACATGCTCTACTTGAGAGCCGTTAGTCTCATCAAACACAACGTCACAAGAAACTTCAACAAGTCCTGAGGACTTGTTAAAGACTCTATATGCCCTTGTGTTTGAGTCATATCCTAGCAAAAAGCCTTCTACAGTTTTAGGAGCAAATTTAGATTTTCTACCTCTTTTAACAAGTATAAAACATTTGCTACCAAAAACTCTAAAATATGAAATATTTGGCTTTTTACCGGTTAGGAGTTCATAGGATGTCTTCTTGAGGATTCGGTGACGATATAACCGATTGATGGCGTAGCAAGCGGTGTTGACCGCTTCGGCCCAAAACCGATCCGGTGTCTTGTATTCATCAAGCATGGTTCTTGCCATGTCCAATAGAGTTCGATTCTTCCTCTCCACTACACCATTTTGTTGTGGAGTGTAAGGAGAAGAGAACTCATGCTTGATGCCCTCCTCCTCAAGGAAGCCTTCAATTTGAGAGTTCTTGAACTCCGTCCCATTGTCGCTTCTAATTTTCTTGATCCTTAAGCCGAACTCATTTTGAGCCCGTCTCAAGAATCCCTTTAAGGTCTCTTGGGTATAAGATTTGTCCTGCAAAAAGAACACCCAAGTGAAGCGAGAATAATTATCCACAATAACTAGACAGTACTTACTCCCGCCGATGCTTATGTAAGCGATCGGGCCGAATAGGTCCATGTGTAGGAGCTCCAGTGGCCTGTCACTAGTCATGATGTTCTTGTGTGGATGATGAGTGCCAACTTGCTTCCCGGCTTGACATGCACTACAAATCCTGTCTTTCTCAAAATGAACATTGGTTAGTCCTAAAATGTGTTCTCCCTTTAGAAGCTTGTGAAGATTCTTCATTCCAACATGGGCTAGTCGGCGGTGCCAGAGCCAACCCAAGTTAGTCTTAGCAACCAAGCAAGTGTCGAGTTCAGCTCTATCAAAATCTACCAAGTATAGCTGACCCTCTAACACTCCCTTAAATGCTATTGAATCATCACTTCTTCTAAAGACAGTGACACCTATATCAGTAAATAGACAGTTGTAGCCCATTTGACATAATTGGGATACGGAAAGCAAATTGTAATCTAAAGAATCTACGAGAAAAACATTGGAAATAGTGTGGTCAGGTGATATAGCAATTTTAACCAATCCTTTGACCAAACCTTGATTTCCATCCCCGAATGTGATAGCTCGTTGGGGATCTTGGTTTTTCTCATATGAGGAGAACATCTTTTTCTCCCCTGTCATGTGGTTTGTGCACCCGCTGTCGAGTATCCAACTTGAGCCCCCGGATGCATAAACCTACAAAACAATTTTAGTTCTTGACTTTAGGTACCCAAACGGTTTTGGGTCCTTTGGCATTAGAAACAAGAACTTTGGGTACCCAAACACAAGTCTTGGAGCCCTTGTGTTTGCCCCCAACAATCTTGGCAACTACTTTGCCGGATTTGTTAGTCAAAACATAAGATGCATCAAAAGTTTTAAATGAAATGCTATGATCATTTGATGCATTAGGAGTTTTCTTTCTAGGCAACTTGGCACGGGTTGGTTGCCTAGAGCTAGATGTCTCACCCTTATACATAAAAGCATGGTTAGGGCCAGAGTGAGACTTCCTAGAATGAGTTCTCCTAATTTTGCTCTCAGGATAGCCGGCAGGGTACAAAATGTAACCCTCGTTATCCTGAGGCATGGGAGCCTTGCTCTTAACAAAGTTAGATAAATTCTTTGGAGGGGCATTAAGTTTGACATTGTCTCCCCTTTGGAAGCCAATGCCATCCTTGATGCCAGGGTGTCTCCCATTATAGAGCATACTTCTAGCAAATTTAAACTTTTCATTTTCTAAGTTATGCTCGGCAATTTTAGCGTCTAATAATGCTATATGATCATTTTGTTGTTTAATTAAAGCCATGTGATCATGAATAGCATTGATATCAACATCTCTACATCTAGTGCAAATAGAAGTGTGCTCAACGGTAGATGTAGATGGTTTGCAAGATTTTAATTCTACAACCTTAGCATGCAACATATCATTCTTAGTTCTAAGGTCGGAAATTGTAATATTGCAAACATCTAATTCTTTAGCCTTAGCAAATAATTTCTCATTCTCATTTCTAAGGCCGGCAATAGAAACATTCAACTCATCAATCCTAGCAAGCAAATCAACATTATCATTTCTAGGATAGGAAGTTGAATCAATACAAACATGAGAATCAACCTTAGCAATTAATTTAGCATTTTCATTTCTAAGGTTGGCAATAGTGTCATGGCATGTGCTTAGCTCGCTAGATAGTTTTTGACATTTTTCTACTTCTAGAGTATAAGCATTTTTAACCTTAACATGCTTTTTATTTTCCTTAATTAGGAAGTCCTCTTGGGAGTCCAAGAGATCATCCTTTTCATGGATGGCACTAATTAGCTCATTTAATTTTTCCTTTTGTTCCATGTTAAGGTTGGCAAAAAGGATACGCAAATTATCTTCCTCACCACTAGCATTATCATCACTAGAAGATTCATATTTGGTGGAGGAGTTAGATTTAACCTTCTTCCTTTTGCCGTCCTTTGCCATGAGGCACTTGTGGCCGACGTTGGGGAAGAGAAGTCCCTTGGTGATGGCGATGTTGGCGGCGTCCTCGTCGTCGTCGGAGGAGTCGGTGGAGCTCTCGTCGGAGTTCCACTCGCGGCACACGTGGGCATCGCCGCCCTTCTTCTTGTGGTACTTCTTCTTTTCTCTTCTCTTGCCCTTCTTGTCGTTGTCCCTGTCACTGTCACTTGATAATGGACATTTAGCAATAAAGTGACCGGGCTTACCACACTTGTAGCAAACCTTCTTGGAACGGGATTTGTAGTCCTTCCCTTTCCGTTGCTTGAGGATTTGCCGAAAGCTTTTGATGATTAAGGCCATCTCCTCATTGTCTAGCTTGGAGGCGTCAATTGGTTGTTTACTTGGTGTAGACTCCTCCTTCTTCTCCTCCGTTGCCTTGAAGGCCACCGGTTGCGCCTCGGATGTGGAAGGTTCGTCAAGCTCGTTGATCTTCTTTGAGCCCTTAATCATGCATTCAAAGCTCACAAAATTCCCGATAACTTCCTCGGGGGTCATTAGTGGATATCTAGGATTACCACGAATTAATTGAACTTGAGTGGGGTTAAGGAAAATAAGAGCTCTTAAAATGACCTTAACCACCTCGTGGTCATCCCACTTTTTGCTCTCGAGGTTGCGCACTTGGTTCACCAAGGTCTTGAGCCGATTGTACATATCTTGTGGCTCCTCCCCTTGGCGAAGACGAAAGCGACCGAGCTCCCCCTCGATCGTTTCCCGCTTGGTGATCTTGGTGAGTTCATCACCCTCGTGCGCCGTCTTGAGTAGGTCCCAAATCTCCTTGGCATTCTTCAACCCTTGCACTTTGTTGTATTCCTCCTTGCTTAGAGAGGCGAGGAGAATGGTTGTGGCTTGGGAGTTGAAGTGCTCGATTTGGGCCACTTCGTCCGTATCATAATCCTCATCCCCTATTGATGGTACCTGTGCTCCAAACTCAACAACATTCCATATACTTTTGTGGAGTGAGGTTAGATGAAATTTCATTAAATCACTCCACCTAGCATAATCTTCGCCATCAAAAGTTGGCGGTTTGCCTAATGGAACGGAAAGTAATGGAGTATGTCTAGATGTACGGGGATAGTGTAAGGGGATCTTACTAAACTTCTTGCGCTCTTGGCGCTTAGAAGTTACGGACGGTGCATCGGAGTCGGAGGTGGATGTTGATGAAGTGTCGGTCTCGTAGTAGACCGCCTTCCTCATCCTCTTGTGCTTGTCGCCTTTCCGATGCGACTTGTGAGAAGAAGATTTTTCCTTCTTCTCTTGGTGGTGAGAAGAGGAGGATCTTTTCTCCTTCCGTTTGGAGGAGTCCTTCTTCTTCTCCCTTCTCTTTGTGCGGGACTCTTCCGATGAAGTGCTCCCTTGGCTTGTAGTGGGCTTGTCGCCGGTCTCCATCTCCCTCTTGGTGTGATCTCCCGACATCACTTCGAGCGGTTAGGCTCTAATGAAGCACCGGGCTCTGATACCAATTGAAAGTCGCCTAGAGGGGGGGGGGTGAATAGGGCGAAACTGAAATTCTCAAAAATAATCACAACTACAAGCCGGGTTAGCGTTAGAAATATAATAGAGTCCGCGAAAGAGGGCGCAAAACAAATCGCAAGCGAATGATGAAGTGAGACACGCGGATTTGTTTTACCGAGGTTCGGTTCTCTCAAACCTACTCCCCGTTGAGGAGGCCACAAAGGCCGGGTCTCTTTCAACCCTTCCCTCTCTCAAACGGTCCCTCGGACCGAGTGAGCTTCTCTTTCTCAAATCACTTGGGAATCAAACTTCCCGCAAGGACCACCACACAATTGGTGTCTCTTGCCTCAATTACAAGTGAGTGTTTGATCACAAGAAAGAATGCCAAAGAAAAAGAAGCGATCCAAGCGCAAGAGCTCAAATGAACACTACAAATCACTCTCTCTAGTCACTAGGGCTTTGTGAGGAGTTGGGAGAGGATTTGATCTCTTTTGGTGTGCTTTGCAATGAATGCTAGCTCTTGTATAGTGGTTGGAAGTTGGAAAACTTGGATGCAATGAATGGTGGGGTGGTTGGGGTATTTATAGCCCCAACCACCAAACTTGACCGTTGGTGGAGGCTGTCTGTCGATGGCGCACCGGACAGTCCGGTGCACACCGGACATGTCCGGTGCCCCCGCCACGTCATCAAAGCCGTTGGATTCTGACCGTTGGAGCTGGCCCGCCTGGATGTCCGGTGCACACCGGACATCACCTGTTCATTGTCCGGTGCGCCAGTATGGGCGCGCCTGACTTCTGCGCGCGCAGAGCGCGCATTAAATGCGACGCAGGTAGCCGTTGGCGCCGAAATAGCCGTTGCTCCGTGGTTACACCGGACAGTCCGGTGCACACCGGACATGTCCGGTGAATTATAGTGGAGCGGCTGCTGCGCGATCCCAAGGCTGGCGAGTTGAGGAGGCCGCGCTTCCTTGGAGCACCGGACACTGTCCGGTGTACACCGGACAGTCCGGTGAATTATAGCGGTGCGGCCTGAGAAATTCCCGAAGGAGGTGTCGGTGTTTTGGGTCCGACCGCACACCCGGGGTTGCCCCTCAAGGTGTTTAGGAGTAGGACGGTGTCGACAACTGTAGCAAAATGGTTCGCGCCGATCGCACGAGAGACAGTGGACAAGTTTTGCAGGTTCGGGCCGCTTAGAGATGCGTAACACCCTACGTCCTGATGAATATGCTTGGTGGATGTGACTATAAGAGAACTCCCTGGATCGAGAATACAGAGAGTTGATGTGGGTGGCTAAGTAAAGAGTCGATCGTTCTGAAGGGGTGCCCCCTAGGCCTTATATACTCGACCGTGGGGCAGTACACGTGGATAAGATAGCAACGAGTAGCTAAAAGATAGTGAACACCTTGTGATTATCCCTACGTAACCCTCGCCGACTTATCCTCGCGTGGCTTCGTTGCATGGAGGCTCTAGCGCGGGAAAGTTGGATCTCTGTTGCAGTTATTCGCTCGGTGCTGCGGGCCGTCCGGGCGTGTACCAATCCGGCCCCATGTCGTTCTGCTTTGCTGGCTGTCTCTCCCTAGGCCCACGAAAGAATGACCTTACGATTTATTGGGCCCTTGGGCCTTTCGTGAGGTCCTTTACTCTTTTAGTGGACCCGGGGGATATCTATCCCCCACAAGCCCCCGATCTTTGGGTTAATTTAGAGATAATCAACCCGAAGATCTCAGGTCCAGCTTGTAGGTAATTTAAAGAAAAATGGCTTCCTGTTGTCTTCTCCTGCTCCGATCACTTGTTGACCAAAACCTGGCATCGTGCCTGTGCCTTAGAGGTCGGCATTCCAATCTGTGAGATTCTGAACTTCATTGGGTGCACCAAAGGTGCACCCAATGGGTGTAGCCCCCGAGCTTCGAGTAGATTTTAGAAAATAATCTACTCAAAGGTCCTTGCTGGTTTTTTCAATCTTGTCCCATGCTTTAGAAATCGGCATGATCTCGGCTTGGAATGATAATCCATAGGGTGCACCGGAGGTGCACCCAATGGGTGTAGCCCCCGACCTTCAAGTGGATTTTTGAGGATAATTCACTTGAAGGTCTTCTTTTTATGTCCTTTTACTGAAGATTACCCTTTCTGCTTATGAAAAAGTTGGTATGATGTCATCCGTGCTATGTCATCAATATTATGCTTCAGAGGTCAGCATGTATTTTGTCTTTTGCAGCCGAGTTTGCAATCCTTCCGTATCTTGCTAGGTAGTGTAATTTATTTGCTCTGTGACTGATTGGACATTTGATGGACGTTCTCTGTCTAGTCCTCAAGTCGTGTCTGTCGACCATATTTTGCACTCTGCTGGCTATATTTGGCTTCCCTCTAACTCTTGTTGATATCTCATTTTTGTCTTGAGGCATTCACTGCATGCTCTGCACAGATGTGACCATTTTGAAAAATATACTGATAATTCCTGGGCGTCCCCCCCAATGGGTGTGGGCAAGGGACGGCTTGGTACGCTGAGTGTTTTAGCCGGCTGCTTCTGAGTTGTAATGTGATGGGACGACGGGTGTAACCATATCCTTTGCGCTGTTGACTGGAGTCCCAATGGGTGTAGTGTTGCATGAAACGGCGTCAGCCGCCTGACTTGTCTCCAGACGGGTGGAAGTGCTTATTGAATGCTTTGCGACTGTTCAGTGACCGCGGTTGGAGGTGAATGGTTGCCTTCCCCTTCTATAAATAACGCTGTTGCTCCTCTGGTTTCTTCACATCTCTTCGCTGTTCTTTTACTGCTTTCTTCTCTTCTTTCCTGCTCGCTTCCACCATGGGCAAAAGCAACAAGCGTAAGCGCGAACCGACTCCTCCCTCGGAGGACTTCGGTGACTCGGAATACTCGGAGGAGGAGTTCTCCTCCGAGTCCGAGGGATCTCCGGCTCCCGTCTCTCCCCCGGCGTCGTCCGATGACTCGGACGACTCCCAGGGGATAGCCGCGGAGGTCTGGACGTACATCCGGGCCGTCGAGCGCTCCGGGCTCGAGGGCTCGGATGAGTCGGAGTACTCCTCGGATGAGGAGGACTCTGACGGCGACGGCGAGGACGAGGACGACGACGGTGGTGACGGCGACGGCGGCGGCAGCGGCAGGAGCAGCGGCAGGAGCGGCGGCGACGGCAACGGCAGCAGGGGCAGCACCAAGGGCGGCAGCAGCAGGGGCAGCACCAAGGGCGGCGGTGGCGGCGGTGGCAGGGGCAAGGGCAGGGCCAGTGGCTAGACGCCACTGGTCTTTTTAGATATTAGTATAGTTTAGTATAGTTAGAATAATGTAGTAGTAATGTAGAGTAGTGTAGTATAGTGTAGTTGTAGTGTAATGTAGTAGTAGTGTAATGTAGGGAAGCATCGACTCGCAAAGAGTCGATTTGTAAACTTATTGTCTTCCCTTAATGAAAGAATGTCGTTTGCTTCTTCTTGCTGACTTGCTCTGCTTGATTATAAGACTGATTCTTTTGAGACAGTAGATGAACAATTTGGACATCGTACTGACGCTCCTAGAGGTAGTTGCCGAGTAATCTTGTAGTCTGCATCGACGTTTTAGAAGTAATGCCGAGCGACCGAACGCTATACCCGCGTCTTAGCGGCAATGCCGAGTGATTGAAGGTCGACATCGGCATTTTAGAAGTAATGCCGAGCGATTGAACGCGAGATCAGCGTTTTAGAGGCAACGCCGAGTGATTGAAGGTCGACATCGGCATTTTAGAAGTAATGCCGAGCGATTGAACGCGAGATCAGCGTTTTAGAGGCAACGCCGAGTGATTGAAGGTCGACGTCGGCATTTTAGAAGTAATGCCGAGCGATTGAACGTGAGATCAGCGTTTTAGAGGCAACGCCGAGTGATTGAAGGTCGACGTCGGCATTTTAGAAGTAATGCCGAGCGATTGAACGTGAGATCAGCGTTTTAGAGGCAACGCCGAGTGATTGCAGGCCGCATGAGCTATTTTGAGGATGATAGCCGAGTGATGAGGTGGCCCATCGTCTCTTTGGAAGTAACTGTCGAATGACCACGTGGCATGCTGGGATTTTGGAAATAACTGCCGGGTGATGACTGGGCACTTTTTGAAACGGTATCTGGCTCGAGAATATCCCATAAGAGCTGCGCTTTTAGCCGCCTTTGCTTTCCGCGCCCTAGTTCTTGCATTCCTGCTTCCAAATCCTCTCTGCGCTTGCCTCCAATCTGCTCACCGGTAGAATCGAGATGGCTCCCAAGAGGAAAATCGCGAGCTCGTCCGCAGTGGTGATTCCTCCAATCGATCCCGACAGCCAATTGCCTTTTGCAGGTAACCACATGTCTATCATCTCCGAATCTGAACTCCTTCACCTCGTATCCATCGGGGTTCTCCCTCCGCGGGAACTCTGTTCTTGGCGGATTTGCCACGGGACTACTGTCCCGACAGAGGATACCCACGAGTCTGTAGTTTACGCTCCTTTTCTTCTCCGCGGCCTTGGCCTTCCCATCTCTCCTTTTTTCCGTGGCCTCCTTGATTTCTACCACATTAACCTGACCCATCTAAACCCTAACTCAATTCTGCAAATCTCCATCTTCGTTCACTTGTGCGAAGCCTTTCTTGGCGTGCTACCGCATTTTGGTTTATGGAAATATCTGTATCATTGTCGCCCTGGGATGGCCGGGGGACAACATCAGTTGGTCGGGGGTGCCAGTTTAGAGATGCGCCGAGGACGGAAGACTGAATATCTTGAGATTCCCCTTAAAGACAGCATTAAAGGATGGCGTCTGGAGTGGTTTATAGTTGACAATTATGGAAATTCTCTCCCCCCCCGGTCGGGAAGACAGCCAGACGTTCGTACCCCCAGCTGGACCGAGTCTCCCACAGACGAGGAGGTAGCTGAAGCCAATGTGTTGCTAGCTGAGGTTGGACTGCTGAAAGAGAGAGGTCTAACTGCTGAAGCTGTGGTTGCTGACTTCGTTTTTAAGAACATTCAGCCACTGAAAGATAGAGTTCACCCAGCTTATCTGTATCGAGGGCTAGCCGACTCAACTCGGGTTACCAACAAGAGAATCCCTTCTGCTAACTTGGTGAGCCGACTGGAAATGATTCTCAGGGGCAAGGTGTCCAATGTTGGTGCTCTGATGGCGTATTCGGCCTGGAATTTGCCTCCTGCTAAAGCTTTCACTCATTTCGTGTCAAATCCACCTGCGACTGACAGCAATTTGGGCATTAGGACGCGACCCTCTGATGAAGAAGTCAGTGCTTTGGTTGCCTCGCTTGGGGAGGTTCCTGATGACGAGCGACAAGTACATTTTGAAGTGCCTTTGGATCCTAATGATGCAGAAATAAGTGCCATGCTTGATATGCTGGCTGAGGATTCTTCTGATGCTGCTCCTGCTGGGACATTAGCGGTGGCACCTCTCCCCGAAGCTGGTACATCCTTAGATGTTCAGAGACCTGTCCGCGCTCGCTCGAGACGTCCTTGCTGAGTTAATCAAACTGATCTTTCTGTTGATGAGCAGAAAAAGAAAAAGAGACGCCTTCGGCAAGTATCTAGTTTGGATCATGGTGCTGGTCCGTCGGTTTCTGCTGCTGAGGAGGTTCCCGTGCCTGAATCTACTGATGTTGACCCCAATGGGTGTGCTCCATCTGTCGCTGATCCCAATGGGGGTGTTGCCTGTGTTGCTGATGAAGACGACAAGGAGGAAGAGGATGAAATCCCTCTGACTCGGAAGAACAGTCGGCAATTTCTTGCCAGTGGTGAAAGTAGTGGAGTTCCCTCTCCTGCTTTGTCTGCCCTCATTGGTCTGCAAGAGCTGTCCCTGGCCAACTTTGATCAGACTCTTGAGGATATTGTCCCAGAGGACTTGTTATCAGAGCCAGTGGATGATGATGCGATGGAGGTTTGCGCTGCCATGCCTGATGCTGGATTGAGGTCGTCCCGTGCCTCGTCGACCTTAGAGCGCGATCTCGAGGGTCGGGATGCTAACTTGGATTGTCCTGGTTCCATGGAAGTGGCTGAGGGCCCGTCAACCTTAGAGGTGGTTATTGCGGGGAGCCTGGACCTCAAGAATGGTGCTGACACATGCCCAGCCCCCGAGGATGTCGCCGGGGATGACTTAGCTCAGATGAAGAGTGTAAGCCACTGCCCAGCCCCCGAGGGTGCTGCCGGGGATGATCCGGCTCAAGTGGGCAGTGCTAACTATAACCCAGCCCCCGAGGGTGCCCAAGCAGGGTCTCCTTCATGCACTTCCATGGACGTTCACGCAGGATCACCTCCACATTCTGGCTGCATGGTGATAGCCCAAACTTTGGACCAGGGGTCGCTTTAGAGGGCAGCGTCCCCATTGATCGGGCATTTGGCTCTGTTGAAAGCGTTGAGCTGATTCCTACTGATCCATTGCAAGCTGCTTCGGGTGGTGGCCTTGCGCCTGATTATCGTCTGATTTCTCCTGATCTGGGGATCCCTTCGTTCTTTTCCAACCTCCAGGTACTGTGCTGTTTTTAGCTTTATCTTTACGTTGCATGAGCTTTTGTCATTATGCTCATCTGTTCTTCTCATCAGGTTTTGGTGGATGGGATGGCCAGCCAGCTGAGATCGCAGGGTGCTTCCGTTCCAGAAGTGGCTTTGTCTCTTATGTGTTGGAATCCAGTGTTACTTCATCGTCGTGTATCCGAGCTGGAGGCGACTAACACTGGTTAGTGCCCTTTTTCTTTTCTTCGACTTTGTTGTGGACTATTTTACCTTCTGACCTCGTTTTGTTTGATTACCTCTTGCTAGGAATGACTCGGCAGATTGCAATTCTTGAGGAAAAACATTCTCGAGATCAGGCTGAATTGGCCCGGCGATGCACTGATTTTGAGGAAAAGTACTCTCAAAGCCAGATTGAGTTGAGTCAGGTCTCCGCTGCCTTAGATGATGCCAATGCACTGAGTTCTTCTCTTCACACTCAGCTCGACTCTGAAAAGGTGATACACGAAACTGTGCTTTGCCTTGCCGTGCTCCTATTACTTGCTTGGTTTTTTGAAGAAGACGTCTTGTGCTTGCAGGAAGAAAAACGTATCCTTGCTGCTTCTCGTGACAATCTTGACAGGTTGTATCGAGATTCTAGCAATTCGCTGACCATCTTGGAAAGGAGTCATCGCTTCACCATGGAAGAATTAGATCACCAACGTCGTAAGCTGCAGGAATCCATGGAGGAGGTAACCCGGCTTAAGCAGTTGATATCAGCAAAAGATGCTACTATCAAAGGGCTCCGAGCTTCCAAAAACTCTATTGCTCAGGAGTTAGAGAGCGCTCGACTGGCTGCTAAAACTACTGAAGAAACTTCTGCTACTCTCAAGGCCCAACGTGACAAAGCCCTGGACAAGGCTATTCGGGCTGGACGAATCTTGATGAGGAGACCCGGCGTAGTTATTCCTGAAGACATAAGGGTTGACGTGAACGCCGCCCCTGATTCCTTGAGTCGCCCTTCTTCGTCGGTCGCTCCTGAGAAGGACGTTACAAAATAGAAAAACATTTTGCGTGCTCCAAACACGCGGTTTGCATGATTGAATATTTGTTAGAGGGCTCCAGTTTACCATTCGAATAACATAATTACTCTCTCATTGTATCAGAGTGCAGCAGTAATGACGCATGGTGAATATGAGTTTTGTTTGCGGGATATGGAAGTCATCCTCTGTATTATATAAGCGCGAGCATATTGTACCGGTCTTAAGTTGCTGCCAACTTAAGTCGATTGCTGCGTTTGTAGGGCATAGTGGTCACCCTAAGTTAAGTACGCGTGAGCATGTTGCACCGCCTTAAGTCGTTGCCGACTTAAGTCGATTGCTCCGTTAGCAGGGCATAGTGGTCACCCCGAGTTAAGTAAGCGTGAGCATGTTGCATCGCCTTAAGTCATTGCCGACTTAAGTCGATTGCTCCGTTAGCTGGGCATAGAGGTCACCCCGAGTTAAGTAAGCGTGAGCATGTTGCACCGCCTTAAGTCGATTGCTCCGTTAGCAGGGCATAGTGGTCACCCCGAGTTAAGTAAGCGTGAGCATGTTGCACCGCCTTAAGTCGTTGCCGACTTAAGTCGATTGCTCCGTTAGCAGGGCATAGTGGTCACCCCGAGTTAAGTAAGCGTGAGCATGTTGCATCGCCTTAAGTCGTTGCCGACTTAAGTCGATTGCTCCGTTAGCTGGGCATAGAGGTCACCCCGAGTTAAGTAAGCGTGAGCATGTTGCACCGCCTTAAGTCGTTGCCGACTTAAGTCGATTGCTCCGTTAGCAGGGCATAGTGGTCACCCCGAGTTAAGTAAGCGTGAGCATGTTGCACCGCCTTAAGTCGTTGCCGACTTAAGTCGATTGCTCCGTTAGCAGGGCATAGTGGTCACCCCGAGTTAAGTAAGAATGCAAGTCAGTCGTGAATAAATTGAGTATCCTTGAGACCTCTTTTTTATTGACAACATATTTCCACTTTACAGAGTACATCATCATCGTCCCAGCAGTTTTGAGGTACAGCTAGGGATAAAACTTTCTGAGGTGTTCTATGTTCCAGGAGTTCCCAACTTCCGCGCCATCCATCTGAGTGAGGCGATACGATCCGGGTCGAGTGACTTCTGCCACCACGAAAGGTCCTTCCCATAAGGGTGATAACTTGTGTCGTCCCTCCCCCGTTAGAATTCGGCGGAGGACGAGATCTCCTACTGAGAAGAATCGTTGTCGCACAGCCTTGTCGTGATAGCTCCTTAGAGTCTGCTGGTACCTTGCTGATTGGATTACTGTGTTTAACCGTTCTTCCTCGAGTGTATCTATGTCTTCCAGCCTGGTGGTCTCAGCTTCTGCTATGTTTTCAAAGATCAGCCTTGGCGCCCCAAACTTGAGATCAGCAGGTAGCACTGCTTCCGACCCATAGACCATGAAGAAAGGAGTGTTTCCATACAGAGCTCGACTAGGTTGAGTTCTTAAGCTCCAAACAACATAGGGTAATTCCCTTATCCACTTTCCTGCGAATTTTTCATTCTTATCGAAGATCTTTTTCCTGAGTGCATCCAATATCATCCCGTTAGCTCGCTCAACTTGCCCGTTGGCTCTTGGATGGGCTACAGATGCATACTTGATCTGAATGCTCTTTTGCTCGCAGAAGTCAAAGAATTCTGAACTTGTGAAGTTGGATCCTAAATCAGTTATGATACTGTTTGGTATCCCGAATCTGAATATTATGTCTTGTATGAATTCCACGGCCTTAGCAGAGGTTAGGGAGGCAATGGGCTTGAACTCTATCCATTTAGTGAATTTGTCGATTGCTACCAATACATGTGTGTATCCCCCTTGAGCTTTCTTGAAAGGTCCAATCATATCCAGTCCCTAGCATGCAAAAGGCCAAGTTACTGGTATGGTCTGTAGTTGCTGTGCTGGCAGGTGTTGTTGCTTTGACAAGTATTGGCAGGCTTCGCACCTCTGAACTAACTCGGCTGCGTCGTTCTTTGCTGTTGGCCAATAGAATCCTGACCTGAAGACCTTCCCGACTAGTGTTCTGGAGGCTGCGTGTATTCCACATTGCCCAGCATGGACTTCCTCCAGAAGTTGCTTTCCAGTGGATGGGAGAATGCACTTCATGAAGACGCCTGATGCACCCCTTCTGTATAATGCCTCCCCAATAAGTGTATAGTGAGCCGACTGTCTTGCAATGCGCTCTGCCAAATTTTTATCATCTGGTTCCTCTTCATTCTTTATATACTTAATGATCGGCCTCCTCCAGTCATCAGGGTCTGACTTGGTTTGATCTATGACGTTGCACTCTCCTGTTTGATCCATCGAGATACTTGGCTGTAGAATTTCTTGCACGAAAACCCCAGATGGGACCTGAGTTCGACCGGACCCCAGTTTGGACAGTACATCGGCTGCTGTGTTCCGATCTCTTTCTACGTGATGAAATTCCAGGCCCTCGAATTTATCTTCCAGTTTTCGGACGGCAGTGCAATATTTTCCCATTGAATTACTCGAGCAATCCCACTCCTTGTTTATCTGACTGATGACTACCAGAGAGTCTCCGTATACCATTAATCTTTTGATACCCAACGATATGGCAATGTTCAATCCATGGATCAAAGCTTCATACTCGGCTGCATTGTTGGAGGCTGGGAATAACAACTGGAGAGCGTATTTGAGGTGTTCGCCTCCAGGCACAGTGAAGAGAATCCCCGCTCCTGCTCCCTGCAGCTTTAGTGAGCCATCAAAATACATTCGCCATACTTCTGCAGTCTCCGGGTTGTCTGGCACTTGTTGTTCAGTCCATTCCGATACGAAATCAACCAGTGCTTGAGTTTTGATGGCGGTGCGAGGTCGGAACTCGATGTCATGAGATCCCAGCTCGCAAGCCCACTTGGCTATTCGACCGATGGCTTCCTTGTTGTGAAGAATATCCCCTATTGGAAAGCTTGTGACTACTATGACTTTGTGGTCGTCAAAGTAGTGACGCAGCTTGCGGGCAGTTAGAAGTACTGCATACAATAGCTTCTGAACTTGAGGGTACTTTTTCTTTGAGGGGCCGAGGACTTCACTAATGAAGTAGACATGATGTTGTATTGGATAGGCATGCCCTTCTTCTACTCGCTCGACTACTAACGCGGTGCTTACCACGTGAGTCGTGCAAGAGATATACAACAGCAAATCTTCGGCTGGTTGAGTTGACGTAGCTCGCCGAGGTGGTTTCAGTACTGGTGGTGTTGTCAAGAATTTTTTCAGAGCATCTAGAGCTTCTTGCGCTTCTGAAGTCCATTGGAATTTATCCACCTTCTTGAGTAACTTGTAAAACGGCAGACCTTTTTCTCCCAGCCTGGATATAAATCTGCTTAAAGCTGCCATGCATCCAGTAAGTCGCTGAACCTTCTTCTGCGATCGAGGTGCTTCCATCTTCATGATAGCTTCAATCTTATCTGGATTAGCTTCAATTCCCCGGTGGCTGACAATGAATCCGAGCAACTTTCCGGCTGGTACCCCAAAAACACATTTCTCGGGATTAAGCTTCCATCTATACCGCCTCAGACTGTTGAAAACCAGTTGCAAGTCTTTGATGAAGTCTTCTGAGTCCTGTGTTTTGATTACCACATCATCCACATAGGCTTCCACACGCTTGCCCCAGTGATCTGCTAAGCATGTTTGAATGGCTCTCTGGTAAGTTGCTCCAGCGTTTTTGAGGCCGAACGGCATGGAGGTATAACAGAAAGCACCGAACGGGGTAATGAATGCCGTTTTTTCTTCGTCTTCCTTTGCCAGACTGATCTGATGGTACCCGGAATAGCAATCCAAGAAAGACAGCATAGAACATCCAGCGGTGGAGTCCACCACCTGATCTATCCTTGGGAGCCCAAAAGGATCCTTCGGACAGTGTTTGTTGAGATCTGTATAATCAACACACATGCGCCAATCCACTTTATTCTTTTTGAGTACAAGAACAGGGTTGGCTAACCACTCGGGATGTAATACTTCTCTAATGAATCCAGCTGCGACCAAGCGAGCTAACTCGGCGCGAATGGCCTCTCTCTTGTCAGGCGTGAAACGACGTAATTTTTGCCGAATCGGTCTCGCCTGGGGAAAAACCTTCAATTTGTGCTCGGCCAGTTCTCTTGGGACTCCCGGCATATCCGCAGGTTGCCATGCGAATACATCTCGGTTGTCTTGCAGAAACCGGACGAGCGCGCTTTCCTATTTGTCATCCAAGCTGGAGCTGATGATAGCCGTCTTGCGCTCATCGGTGAACCCCAGGTTGATTCTCTTGGTTTCTTCAGTCGGCCGCATAGAGGTCGCGGTCTGAGCTTCACTTGCCGGTACTGTGAGGTCCTCCTCAGGCTTAGAGTTCGCCATTGCGGAGGGAGCTGTCGATGGCTTGGCGGTGAGGGCTGCTTGAATAGCCACTCGGAAACATTCTGCGGCGCCTTGGAAGTCGGCGCGCACAGTTATGATCCCTTGCGGCCCTGGCATCTTCAGTATCATGTATGTGTAATGCGGAATGGCCATGAACTTGGCCAATCCAGGCCTTCCGATGATGGCGTTGTACCCGCAGTCGAAGTTCGCCACTTCAAACCTCAGGAACTCGGTTCTGTAGTTCTCCGGAGTTCCGAAGGTGACTGGCATGTAGATGTGGCCCAGCGGGTATTCCCCTTCCGTCGGCACGATGCCGAAGAAAGGAGTGTCCGACTCGTGGAGCTCCTTGAGGTGAACTCCCAAGCCTTGGAGTGTCCGGGGGAAGGTGACGTTGATGCTGCTTCCCCCGTCCACTAACACCTTCTTCACCCGGCTCTCTCGGATCACCGGATCGACGAGAAGCGGGTACTTGCCCGGGTGGTCGAAGTTGAGCCATTGATCTGCCCGAGTGAAGGTGATCGGGTGCTCCGACCACCGGTATGGGGCGGGAGGGCCGGTGGTCGCCACCAGTATTTGGCGATCGTTGAGTTTTGCTGTCTTCTGCTCTCCTGCGATCCGTGTCCGCCGAAGATGACGTTGACCTCCCTGTCAACGCGTGGAAAAGCTCCTCCTCCTCCTCCCTCCTCCTGCCGATGGGGTTGTCGTGGTTCATCTGGTCCTCCCCTCGGCGGAGGAGGAGGTAGAGGTTGGAAGGGCCGGCCGTGTCCAACGGAATGCTTGAAGTCTCGGCAGTTACGAAGAGTGTGGCGCATGTCCTTGTGGTACGGGCACTGGGCGTCGAGGATGTCGTCCAGCGTGCGCTCGCCTCCACGAGGTCCTCCTCGAGCGCGAGAGGCAGGTGGTCCGGCAGCGTGCACTTCTTCGCGAGGCCTCTTCTCCCATCGCTTGTCGGGTTGCTGGTTTGTGTCGCGCCGCGGTGCTGCTGGTGCGGGCTTTGCACCTCCAATGAGGTCCTAGGCCCGCTCGTCGGCGGTGATGTAGAGGTCGGCTTCCCGGAACAACTCCTCGGAGGTGGTCGGCGCCTTCTGTAGTATGACTCGGACGAAAGCCGAGTCATTGGATCCTCTGTAGAAGTCCTCGATCACGGCCGCCTCCGTGACCTCGGGGATACGATTTCTCATGGTCTGAAACCTTTTAAGGTATGACCGGAGAGTCTCATCCCCCCGGCGCTTGATGGATTTGAGGTCCCACGGTTGCGCCGGCTTGTCGGAGAGGGATTGGAAGTTGGCGGTGAAGCGTCGACTGAAGTCGCCCCAGACGTCGATGCAGTGTCGGGGTAGATGTCGCAGCCATTGCAGCGCGTCTTGCCCAAGGACAATGGGTAAGTACGCGGTCATCACGTCCTCGGACGCCCCGGCGGCTCGAGCAGCGGTGGTGTAGACGGCTAGCCAACCCCATGGATCCTGCTTAGGTTCATATTTATCAACGTTGGATACCTTGAAGTTGGGAGGCCATTGGATGGCCCTAAGGCGCGGAGTAAGAGCGGACACTCCGCATGTGTCCTCCTGTCGTCGGGGACGATGTCTGTCCCGGGGAGGGGAGTTGTGATTGTGGTTCCTCGACCGCCCCCGGGTGATTCCGCTAGTTGAGGCCGTTGCCGACTCAGTTCTGGTAGCCTGGCTCTGGGTCGGGATGCCGTGATCCCGGTCATATTCCTCCCGACGGCGAATCTCGTTCTCATGCCGCCGTTCGCGTGAAGCATTGATGGAGCTTCGCGCGTCTCGGCGACTGTTGATGGCATGTCGTAGGTCGTTCGGCGGGTGAGCAAGCGGTAGAAGGTGGTTGGCCGCCTGGGTGAGCAGTCGTCGGTAGCCATCGGCGTCAGGAGTCCGTGGAAGTCCCTCGGCTATTCGAGCTAGTACTCCTCCAACTTCGCTCGGCGTGTTCATAGCTCGGGCAAAGTCGGGATTCAGGTTGCGCCCAAAGAATGGATTCTCTCGACGCTGCCTTGCATCCTGTTCAGCCTGTTCCTGAGCTCGTCGGCGATCGCGTCGTCGGGAGTTCCTTCGTTCTCTGAAGACGCGTTCTTTCGGAGTTTCTCCTACCTCCGAGACTTCGTCTCGCGAGACAGGCTGTTCCGGATTCCACTCTCCGGCTGCGTGATGTCGTCGAACGTTCCTGCGCCGGTTCCTCCGTCGACGGGACTCTCGTTGAGGCGGCTCCTCCCCGGGTACAGTCGGCTCGTCATCGGAGATAATGGGCGACTCCACTCTCCCGATGAAGAGGACGTCGGGGTAGAACGGCGCTGCCGTGGCGGTGATCTTCTTCCTGTCTCCCTTTGAGGCATGAGGGACGGAAAGAGCAACTTGCTTCCCCCCGGTTACCTTTCTTCTTGCGATCTGTGTCCACTCTTTTGTCGGAGAAGTAGGTAGTGGAGTTCTCCGGGTCAGCGAGCTCTCGACTCCCGACTCTCCGGAGACAATCCTCGTCCGGAGAGCCGGAGGTTGTGCTTCTCCGACATTCTCGAAGTTTGTTGGGGGAGATCTTTTTTCCGGCAGATCCGCGATGCGATGCAGAATTCCTTCTTCATCCGCTACAAATGAGATTGTTCCGAAGCGGAGCACGGACCCGGGACGCAGGATGATCTTGCTGTTGAAGGAGATGGCCATTGAGCTAGTTTGGATTGTCGACACACCCCCTACCTGGCGCGCCAGCTGTCGGTGTTTTGGGTCCGACCGCACACCCGGGGTTGCCCCTCAAGGTGTTTTAGGAGTAGGACGGTGTCGACAACTGTAGCAAAATGGTTCGCGCCGATCGCACGAGAGACAGTGGACAAGTTTTGCAGGTTCGGGCCGCTTAGAGATGCGTAACACCCTACGTCCTGATGAATATGCTTGGTGGATGTGACTATAAGAGAACTCCCTGGATCGAGAATACAGAGAGTTGATGTGGGTGGCTAAGTAAAGAGTCGATCGTTCTGAAGGGGTGCCCCTTAGGCCTTATATACTCGACCGTGGGGCAGTACACGTGGATAAGATAGCAACGAGTAGCTAAAAGATAGTGAACACCTTGTGATTATCCCTACGTAACCCTCGCCGACTTATCCTCGCGTGGCTTCGTTGCATGGAGGCTCTAGCGCGGGAAAGTTGGATCTCTGTTGCAGTTATTCGCTCGGTGCTGCGGGCCGTCCGGGCGTGTATCAATCCGGCCCCATGTCGTTCTGCTTTGCTGGCTGTCTCTCCCTAGGCCCACGAAAGAATGACCTTACGATTTATTGGGCCCTTGGGCCTTTCGTGAGGTCCTTTACTCTTTTAGTGGACCCGGGGGATATCTATCCCCCACAGGAGGCGAATTCGAGTTGGAGTCCTCTGGTGCACCGGACACTGTCCGGTGGCGCACCGGACACTGTCCGGTGTACACCGGACAGTCCGGTGCCTCCAGACCAGAGGTGCCTTCGGTTGCCTCTTTGCTCCTTTGTTGAATCCAAAACTTGATCTTTTTATTGGCTGAGTGTGAACCTTTTGCACCTGTATAACTTATACACTAGAGCAAACTAGTTAGTCCAATTATTTGTGTTGGGCAATTCAACCACCAAAATTATTTAGGAACTAGGTGTAAGCCTAATTCCCTTTCAGGAAGAGCAACACACACAAGACTCAAATACGCAGCACAACCACGCACACAAATCACGACTTGAGCTCGAAACACAACACATGGAGTTCACAACTCAAATGGAGCTCAAATCACTAATACAAGGAATCAAATGTGTGGAGTTGGAGTCTTGAAGTCTTAGGATGCTTAGTGAATGCTTAGGTGACTCCTCCATGCGCCTAGGGGTCCCTTTTATAGCCCCAAGGCAGCTAGGAGACGTTGAAGACAAACTTGGAAGGCCATCCTTGCCTTCTGTCGAGTGGCGCAACGGACAGTCCGGTGCGCCACCGGACAGGTCCTGTATCGCCCGGTGCGCGATCTCCTTCCAAAAATGGCATATCTAACCGTTGCTCCTCTGGGCTGATTGGCGTACCGGACAGTCCGGTGCACCAGCTGACCGTTGGAGCAGTCCACGTGTCGCATGAAGATTGCGCGGTCGACCATTGGCATCGGCGACCGTTGGCTCACCGGACAGTCCGGTGCACCACCGGACAGTCCGGTGAATTATAGCCACGTCGCCCCTTTGCTTTTCCTGAGGGCGACGAGTTCGCCGCGGATGACTCACCGGACAGTCCGGTGCACCATCGGACAGTCCGGTGCACCGCCGGACAGTCCGGTGAATTATAGCCGTACACCGCCGTCGATTTCCGAGAGCAGCCATTTCGCCGGAGACCATCCTGGCGCACCGGACACTGTCCGGTGCACCACCGGACAGTCCGGTGTGCCAGGCTGAGCTGGACTTTGGCTGCACACAGCCAAGTCTTTTGCAATTCGTTTCTTTTCTTCTCTGTTCTGTTTCTAACACTTAGACAAATACATTAGTATACAAAAACCAATTACTAAGTCTAGAAACATACCTTGTTATATGATTTGCACTTCTTGCTTGTTTGGCACATAACAACTCACTTACTATGTGTTGGATACTTAATCACCAAAGCATTATAGAAATGGCCCAAGGGCACATTTCCCTTTCAATATGTCTACATGATTGGCTAGTTATCAACAAATATATGTCTGCATGACAAATAAATAGTTTAAGTACATGTCTGCATGTCAACAAATACATTCTCAAATGACAACAAATATATGTATGCATGTCTCCTCTGCTTTTGGCCTTCAGCCTTCTGAAGTTCTGATGATCTGATTCTAGTGTAGTGTTGAGCACTTGTGCTAGCGCTAGGAGAGCTACAGAGGGGAGCACGGAGCAGGCACACTGCCACAGGGTATCTGTCAACAACAAACCGGCTAGGCTGTCTACCTGTCTAGGAAAAAATTGAAGTATTGGTTAGTTTCGGATATCCAATGGATAACCCGCGGGTGAGGTTTAATATCCAAATCCATGCCCACTTTACCTCGGGTCGGATATGGGTCTAACCCGTGGGTCAAAAAACATATCCATATATCGGAATCCGTCGGATCGGATATCCGACACATATCTGAATCCACAAATTAAATTGCCATCCCTAAGCCAATCTATACAACTCCACCACAGAACCTACTCGCCACCGTACCCCAAATAGTTAAAGGAATAATGGTCGACAAGCATCCACAAAGATCACCCTCTTCAATGACATCTAAAATTGCTTGTATGCAGCCCCATTGAGTGGAGCAAATGATGTTATGCTCCTCGAAGTAGCAAAGCAGAGCTTACGTGGTAAGCCTGTTAGAAACTAACTTCAAGCTCGAGTACATGTGAGAGGCTCTTTGCATCAACCAAAGTGATGTGCGAGGTATGGTAACGACGAGTCCAACGATGGAAACAAAAGGCCCCATCTCACTTGAACAACGATTGTCCAATACACCACATTAGTGGTGTTAGGGTGTGAGCTAAATATAAAGGAAAGGGGTAGCAATGAGTACCAGCGAGATCTCTGTTATAGAGAAGAGTATGTTGAACACGCTCTGTAACGGTAACTAGAGGATAAATCAATCAAAACTGTTTGAGCAATTCACCAAGTTGACGAATCGCTCCACCACCGATACGTACGATATACATGAAAATGGTTCATAAGTTGGTCTTAAAAAACCAGCCAAGCAATTAAAATTAGATAGAGATCAAATTGTAGAAGATATGTAAGAGAAAGACGACGACGAGCAGTATTATATCTTTTTTACTAACTATTTTTTAATTTTTATGTTTTGTTTGAATTATGTATTTTTTAAAAATATGATCGTATAAATTTTTATTTCGATATGATGTAGTAATTTATCTAAAATAAAAGTATATAAAAAACTGATGTGATGCTAGAATGATATAGGCTCACATAAAAGTTTTTAGAACATTACCATAGTTAGGATGTAATGTTATATACAACAAATCATGTATATAGTCATATAAAATATTATTTTATACTATATATAGTATTGTTTATAGAGTGGAGTTTAAAATAAGAAGTGAGATAGTGAATGAGACAGGGGAGCTATTAGAGATAGTCTTGAAGATCAATATCATAGACACATAGTTACTAGTACTAGCATATAACTCATGCTAACGTTACGATCATGAGTAGGGAAAGGGTCGACAACGACGATGTGAACGAGGGGGAGGAGGGTCACGGGAGGGAGGAGGATGAAGGATGAGAGATGATTCAAATAATATTGTCTATTAGATTTGAATAAGTAAAAAAGATGAGAGTAATATGAACTATTGATTTTGATGATATGTTAAGTCCACTGTCCAGATATGATTTATTTGATAGATTTAGTGAAGGTCATAAATGTGGAGGTGATTTTGTTGGATGAGTTTATTAATTAGTGAATTTATAGTGTTATTGATAATTGGGCAACGATTGCTATGCAAACAGTCCTTCTGTGTAAGCGTGCAAATAAATCATCTGATCCATTAGATTACGATCTAACCACAGATACAATCATGGTTTGTTAGGGATTTTTTTATAAAGATTATTGAGCTGCTGGTGGAAGGGTTTAAATGTTAAATGTGACCTACGGTTGGATCACGATCTAATGGATCGGATGGTTTGATTACACGTTTGTACAGAAAAGACTGCTTGCATAGCCGTCTTTGACTGGTAATTGATAGCCGATGATATGATAGTCGACAAAGCATAGGTTCACTTCACTGCAATCAACCTCCTTTTAGGTTAGTCCGTAATTGCAATTATGCAAATCTGGAGTGACAGACTGACAGCAAGGGATGCGACACGAAGACGACGAGAGCCAACCTCCTTTTAGGTTAGGCCGCAATCGCAATTGCAGGCGCTCCATTTTACACAAACGCCCCCGCCAAAAAAATATCTTTTTAAATTGCGGCACCCAACCCAAGCACGCGATACCCATCCCTCCTCCTCCCCTAGGCAATTCCATTTTCCAATTCCCCTTTCCTCTCAATCGCAAACACCAGCGGCGGCGCCGGGACCCCGAAAACCCTCTCCCCGCGCACCACGGCCAACAGGAACCACTCCGCTCCTCGCCGTCCCGGGCCGGGCCGGGCTCCCCTACATGACGCCGGCGTGAGGCAGGCGCTTAGTGGATCGCGCTGGTGGGAGGATGCAGGGCAGTGTCATGGCCCATGCCGCCGCGGCGGCGGCGGCCGCGTCGACGGTAACCACGGCGGTGGCGCCCCCAGTCACGGCGCAAGCGGTGGCGGTGGCGCCCCCGGTCACGGCGCACGCTGCGGCGGCGGCGGGCAACGGCAGCGCCACCGCCGCGCCGCCGCCACCGTTCCTCATGAAGACCTACGAGGTGGTGGACGACCCGGCCACGGACGACGTCATATCCTGGGGCCCCGGGAACAACAGCTTCATCGTCTGGAACACGCCCGAGTTCGCCCGGGACCTCCTGCCCAAGTACTTCAAGCACAGCAACTTCTCCTCCTTCGTCAGGCAGCTCAACACCTACGTAAGTGGTTGACCCGCTTTGTTTCTTCCTCCTCCTTTGGGATTTGTTTCCATGCTCACTGCAGTGCTCGCACGAGTGGGATGTCGCGACCCGCGACAAAATGAATCAGTAAGAGTGTAAGGATATACGGTCGATCACGTCTACCTTTGCTTCAGCTCATCTGGTAGTAGTGGCGGCCGGATTTCTGACCTAGTGTCCCGATTCCCCACAACTCCCTGGCTCTACGGCTGGATCAGCACGGCTGTTTATCTCTACCACTTTAAAGCACCAGTTTGTGTGTTGTGGGTCGTACGACGCCTACAAAGCGCGTAGGTCTGATCTGCTTCTCGTCTAACAATAGACTGTTACACCAGAGATGGATCTTGAGAAACCACTCAAGCCCAACACGACACGAAGCCACACGCAACACAACGCTTCCACGTAGTACCACCTCGTTAGGTGAAAGAGGACAAACGATCGAACGAGCTATAAAAGAAGGGCGACCTTTCTCAGTCCTTTGGCTAACATAAGTGTAATATTTGTTCTTATCAGTTTAATATATGATATGTGGACCATATGTTCACTCTGATATTAAATATACTACTAGTTAGGTGTCCGTTCTACGATTTCTATTTATACTTGAGTATAGAGTACAAAATATAAAGACATGTGTTTTGTTAGCTAGCTGTGTGTGAATATAAGTTTGGAGCCAACAACCATGGTTTGAATCCCTATTTGTGTATAAGCTTAGCTTTTTTACCATTTAAAGGTGATACTTGGGGAGTGTGTTGTCTCTCAACATAAGTTTGTGGTGGCGGTCTTTCGTCTTAAGGTGTGTGCTCATAGGGATAAATAAGTAAAGATTGCGAGAACAAAGTGGTGAAAACTGAAAGGGGAGTAGGCAAAAGTCTTCAAGGAAAGGGCCATCAAACAATCGCTTGGAAGGAAGAAGATGGCAACCTATATTTGGAAGGCGTGTGGAGCAACTGAAGGGAGCAAATGTGATGCTAAAGATACTTGGTGGTGGAATGAAAAAGTCCAAAAGGCTATTAAGGAGAAGAAAGAATGTTATAGATGTTTGTACCATGGGAGTGTGGACAACATAAAGAAGTATAATGTAACAAAGAAGACTGCAAAGCGAGCTGTAAGCGTGGCAAAGGTTAGAGCGTATGATGATCTTTACCAACGTTTGAGTACGAAGGAAGGAGAGTAAGACATATATAGAATGGCTGAGGTCCGTGAGAGGAAGATAACATATTTCAACCAAGTTAAGTGCATTAAGGATGGAATTGAGCATCCCTTAGTGAAGGAGGATGGGATCACACATAGATGGTGATAGTATTGTGGCATTGTTCAACGAGGAGAATGGGGACATAGTCAGATAGTCTTTCAGTTAGAGTTAGAAGAAAGTTCGTGAGCTTACTTGCATAGAAACCATAAAACTGTTCTGTATCAGCTAAATGTGTTTCTTCTTTCTTGCCCCATTCAAGTTATTTTACCTCATCAAATTTGTGATAAACCATCCTTTAGGAATTTACATTTAGTTTGCAAATGAATTTTTAGGCGTTTTAATCAGGTCTAAATACACAAACTGACAGAACATGTCACCATCAATCCATCATACATTTTGCGGCAACAACCAGTCAGTAGCTAGAAGCCTATGGAGTCATGAAAAGTCAAAAAATGCTTGTAGAGCATATGCCAATTTGTTCTTTCAGTTTGATCTTTATTTCTTTAGCTTATTTTCTGAGTTAGTTATTGTTAAACAATCCCTTGGATCAGGATAAGTGTTACATCCAGTGAAGAACTATGTGTCATTTGGACCATCTTTATAAGATTGTACTCCCTAAGTTTCAAAGTATAAGATGTTCTGGTTTTTCTAGATATGCACCCTATATCTTGATACATAGTGAAATCTACACATCTAGAAAAGGCAAAACATCTTATAATTTGGACTGGAGGGAGTAGTTTGTACCTAACCCATGCTTGTTGACTGGATTTAATCACATGCACCTTAGTTGATGAACTCATATGGATTTAATCACATATGATCTGCACTCTACTGGCAATTGGAAGATGCTATTTTCTCAGCAAACAATTTATATTGCACCCTAACGATGTCATCTGTGCCTTTTTACCAGGGGTTTAGAAAGGTTGATCCAGACAGATGGGAATTTGCAAATGAGGGTTTTCTGAGAGGACAGAAGCATCTGCTGAAGACTATCAACAGAAGGAAACCATCCTTGCAGGGGAACAGCCAACCACAGCAACCTCAGTCGCAGAACGCTCCTGTGCCTTCCTGTGTAGAGGTTGGTAAGTTTGGGTTGGAGGAAGAGATTGAACGGCTGAAGAGGGATAAGAATGTTCTTATGCAAGAGCTTGTCAGGCTGAGACAGCAACAGCAAACAACTGACCATCAGCTGCAGACTTTGGGCAAGCGTCTTCAAGGGATGGAGTCACGGCAGCAACAGATGATGTCTTTCTTGGCTAAAGCAATGCAAAGTCCTGGTTTCCTAGCGCAGTTTGTACAGCAAAATGAGAAGAGCAGAAGAAGAATAGTAGCGGCGAACAAGAAAAGGCGGCTGCCCAGGCAAGATGGTGGCCTGGACTCCGAAAGTGCTGCTGCTTCGTTGGACGGTCAAATTATCAAGTATCAGCCTCTGATCAACGAAGCAGCCAAAGCAATGCTAAGGAAGATACTAAAGCTAGATTCTTCGCATAGGTTGGAATCTATGGGCAATTCAGAGAATGGCAATTTTCTGCTGGAGAATTATATGCCAGGCGCTCAAGCCTTTGAGAGCTCTTCGTCAACAAGAAACTCTGGGGTCACCCTTTCAGAGGTTTCAGCTAACCCAGGTTTGCCGTACGGCGGCGGCACGAGCTCTGGGCTGTCAGCCATCTGCCCTCCTGAAATCCAGTGCCCAGTTGTGATGGACAACATGTCGTCTAACCAAGTGCCCAGCGTGAGTGCTGTGCCTCCTGTTTCGAAGGCTACAATCGACATGGGTATTCCTGAATTCTCAGCTCTGGCAGACTTGGTGAATGAAGGCTCCGTCGATATCCCTGGAGGGGCCTTTGAGATGCCTGGCCCTGAGTTTCCCCTGCCAGAAGGCGATGACAGTGTCCCCATCGAGACCGATGAGACCATGTACAACAACAACGACGAGACTCAGAGCCTTCCAGGCATCATCGACTCCTTCTGGGAGCAGTTCCTGGTAGGCAGCCCTCTCTCTGCCGATAACGATGAAGTTGATTCGGGGTCGCCACACGAGAACGGATGGAGCAAAGTGGGGAACATCGGTGATCTTACAGAACAGATGGGCCTTCTGTCACCAACAAATCACCGCGACTCAGGGAATGGGCTGTAGTGTATCTTAATTAATATACGGTAGACTGGGATTATCGGTAATAAGCGTCGCCTGCAGTTTTTTGTTATTTTTCCTTTTGGCCAAAAAATGATATGCCGGTATATCAACCACTCGCTCGACCTATATGCGCGGGAGGGGGCAGTCTTCCAGCTGAGCTCTGAATGCCACAGCCACCTGCTTGTATGATGTTGGCAGTCTTGAGAACACCACTGTGACTTGTTAAATCTGTATGATTATTCCCACTCTAGTTGCTGATATTGTTTAGTTTGTTATATTGGTGCGGAAACACGGGGGTTGTTTAGCAACAAAGTATAACACGTTGCTTCATTACAGTTTTCGATTCTGTACAATTCCATACTCCAACCAATATATTTTCCAGCAAGGGAATCAAGTTGCCAGATTTAAAGCTTTACAATCACGCTTACAAGGTTGTCAAATTGGTCTAATTTGTAGGATCCAATTGAAAGATTTTGTTACTGTCAAACAGGTTACCCCAAAGAAAGTTGAAAATTGTTGTTTCAAGCACAAGGGCTTCATGTAAGCACAGGTTATCCAAAGCGTGCTGAGATTGCGCTGCAATGCGACCAAGGAGAATTACTTCTGCAGTAACCCAACTAGATCATACACGCTGTTCGTGTAGAGATCTGGATGGATATTGTTACGAGCATCCTGCACTTCTGGTAAGGCAGTGCAACCTGCAATTGCAATCCCACGCACGTGAGACACATCATCATCATCATTGAACACGAAAAAGAAAGAAAGAAAGAAAGAAAGCGGTTCGGGATACAAGAAAGAGCAGGCGCCTCTGACCAGACAAAACAAGGAGGGTCTTGCAGCCGGTGTTCTGGCCAAATAGTATGTCCGTGTCCAGTCTATCACCAACCATGCACATCCTTGACGTCTCCAGATTGAAGCTGCAGCAGGGAAACCTTATATCTCATACCGTGCCATTGAAAAATCAACAAAGCATGCAATCCCCTGAAGTTATGAATAAATGATATATTTTTTTCTCATAATACAACTCGCAAACCTTTTCAAGAGGAAGTCCATCAAAAAGCCTGAAGGTTTTCCAACAACAATGGGTTCTTTCTGTACTGAGCAGCTTACTGCAGCAACCATAGCTCCAGCTCCTGTTGAGTTTGAGGTAACCACTTGCCAATTATACTGTGCTACAGATCGAAACTAAAAAAAAATATTCTCAATAAATTTTACATTAACAATACCTGGCCATTCTTGGGCAGATGTCATATGCCCGGTTGGATCACGGTTGGTCGCAATGAAAAGGCAGTCAGGGTTCTCACTAATACATGTTCTTGCATACCTGCAAGCACATCGCTATGACTTGATCATTGTCAAACTAATGATCTAGAAGGTAAACAGAATCATGGGCTGCAGTCACAACTAATGTTGAAAGATGATGCTCAAATAAATTCTTACTCCGTTTTTTTGAACATATCACTCTAGTACATGCTAATTAGTTTATTTTCCATCTACTACAAAAAAATAGACGGAGTACTTTTATTGTGGTAACGTGGTCCTTGCCGACAAAAGTTTAAAACTGGAACTGTGAATCTGTGATATGTCTTTATAAAGCATAAAAATAAGGAAGATTATAATTTCTTGGCTGAATTATCTCAAATTAGAAGCTTCTGAATTTTAGGTCTGAATTAAATAACGGGTACTCTTTCGACAAACGTTTTAAGTAACGGCGAACAACATAGAGGTACCAACACTGAGCAAGCAATGAAACTTTACTCCACTGGCTTAAAGGAGACATGAGTTACCAAAGGAAATGAAAACGGAATGCACAACAAGCATATCTGGGAGGGCTCGGTCTATATCATATGTAATATACCATGTTCTAAATCATGTGACAAAGGAAGCTCAACTGCCTAGGCAAGGGCCAAGGGTGGAGCATCCAACATACCGGAAAAATATGGTGAAAAGAAAGATCAACCAAATGGACCTTAATGTAGTTTTATCTCATTCAATTTTCCAGAAGCGAGATGAAACTTTAAAACTTAGATCCTATCAAAGGAGCGCCAGGTTAAATCTAGAATATCACACCAAAAGATATAGCAAGACTTGCATTGAAACGGAAGAAAATACATGTATGACAAAAGTGAAGCAATGATTGATCAGCATGGAGAGCAACACCAAAGGTAAGGCTATAGCCTATAGGCAGCAAGGTTAGAGCAATAACTGCATTTTATAATAATTGAAGTACTGATCAAGTCCAACAATGACAGCTCCAACCTGGAAAAGAAATTTCATTTAGATCACAGCTGAGTAGATTTTGTATTTTATGTGAAAGATGATACAAAAATCAGAAAAAAAAAACAGATTTGACATTACACTTTTGTCATGTTCAAAGTAGAAATCCGCCTCCAACTTTATGTTTTTCTTGCCATCCTCCTGCAGGAAAAATCATTAGTTGAAATGAAAGGTAAAACAGGGATAACTTATCTGAAAAATCTTTATGTTTTCAAGCCCTCATCAAGCATGCAAAAAAAAAAAAAATCTTTTGACTGTCCGTATGCTATGGCTCTCTCAGGACACTTAGGCATGTTTTTATAATGCCCTTCATGTTTCTGGCCTATTTTATTTCATATAGCACAACACACACACACACACACAAAAGTGAGTAAGTGACTACTACATTGAAGTAACATGTAATACCTTGAAGTAGGCATTCCTGATCAACCAGGTAATATCCCATACAATGATCCACTATGTTTCTATTTTATGTTCAACTATGATTATGAAAATTACAGAATCTAGAATATACCAATGTATAGAGAAGTTCACAAATGAAAAAATGATCCATTAGCATGAATGCACCGTTAGAACTATATCAAACCAGTATTCAGTATACCACATAGCACCTTCACATTATAGTAAAGGAACTCTAAGAAAAAGGATAACAGATAGAAATTCAAGAAAATCTTGAACACTTAACATGGTTTCCATCCCCTCAGCAGAAAACAGTTGTTATAAACTAAATGATTAGTAATCAGGAGAGAGGAAGGTGTGTGTGTGTCTGTTGGGGAAGGAGAATAAGCAAGTCTTACCGGACCACCAAAACATTCAAAACCAGCTAACTTGAGCTCTTCCAAGATTCCATCTTCACCAACAACATAAACCTAAATAAAAAAGCAATTCAAGTAAGACCAGACACAAGAAAAATCAAGATAAATAAAGTGAGGTATACAGGAAATAGCAGACCCAAACTATCTACAATACTCCTGTCATGTGAAGCAAGGTTGATTGGCTCATATAAGTGCCTTTTGATTGGTCTTCTAGTGAAAATCGCAACCACATAGTTCCCACATAGCTGTTCCAGTCTTATGGCAAACCCTTACTCATTAGTTCGGCGTGACCAATCTTACTGTAAATGTGTAGGCTAAATTTCCCGCGTACATATGTGCCACTTTCTTAATTGTTTCCTCATGGTGATAATTTCAGTAAGTATCATGTGCCGAAGAAATCATAAGTCATTCACATAAAACAAAAGGAAAGAACATCACAATAATTTACGATACCTTCTTTTCTGGAGGAAAATTATTTAACTTCAAGAACATGGCTGCCGCAAACGATGATGTAAAAATCTCTTCCTACAATAAAGTAACAAATGATTACAATACAAAACAAATTTATTACTGGAAGAGTCTCCGCTCAGACCAAAACATACCTCAGTAACTTCAAGTCCAAGTGATCTGAATTTCTTTGAGTATTGCCTTCTTGACTTTCTAGAGTTGTTTGTTACAAAAACTAATTTCTTTCCCTGCACCAAGCCAATACAGGCACTATTACTCAATCAATAAGTTTCATAATCTGTATATACTTTTTTCTATAAACCACCAAGCCACCGAGTACTAGAGCAATGTCTTAAATAATGGCGCAACAAAGATCACATCTTGGTTAATGAGGTGAGTTCCTCATGCTAGAATTCATATAGGAAAAAGATATAGGCCTATTATCCTTGTTTCATACAGGAGTTATGTAGATGAACAAAACCAGAATAACTTTAAAGCAATGTGTAGTAGTAGTGTCAATGATTTTCATTTCATTACGGTATCTGGTGCCTGATGTGGTGTGGCTGCACTTACTGCCTATGCAACTTTGGAGAATCAGATTCTTCAAAGCCCCAATCAATCTAGAACCAGTTTTTTGTTTTTTTTAAAGAAAAAAGGCACGAAAAAACAAGCTAGCCCTTAATTATGTACCTGTCTTGATCATTTGGCATTTATTTGCCTGACAGTTGAACTATTGAAAAATGAGGAAACGAATTCAATACTTCAATCGTAATAAATGGATGTTCTCATACAAGTTTCCTCAGTAGCTCCATCGTCTCTGGGACCCCTTCAATGAGCTTATCTCCCTTCCAAATGACCCCTAGACAAATTCAGAGAAGCAATTAGAATTACCGGTCAGAGCGAAGCAGGGGTCAAAATCTGAAGCGAAGGAAAAAAAAAACAGACAAACAAAATGGAGAAAGGTGAACAATCAGATACCATCGCAGTCGAAGAGGAAGGCGTCGACGGAATCGACGAGGGAACGGGCAGCGTCGGCGGTGAGGACGACGCAGCGAGGGTCCGGAAGGCCGTTGGCCATGGGCAGTGGCGGAGCTGGTGAAGTTTCACGCCTAGGGCCACTAGTTAAATTAAGCACCTAGTAATTTTGTCGGCCGGCGCTAATGCGGTGGGGAGGGGACGGTATCGCGGCCGGCGCTAGTGGTGGTGGTGGGTGCACGCTTTGTCATCGTTTAGGTGTCTGGGCCGGTAGTGGTAAAGAACTTGGCCCAACAGAATTGGGCCGGATTTACTGATTTAGTGCACATTTGGTGAGGCTTCTCTTCAGCGACTTCAGCTGTTTCATGTTTAATAAAACACAAAATATATATGTTCTGTTGGTTATGTGAGTGAATATGTAGACAATTTAAGTTTAAACTTTTACTTGTGCATAATTTTATCTTATTTTTGTATAAAACAGAAAGGAGAAGAGTGACACATGACGACTACGAAACCATAGAAGTTGATGCTTTATATAGTAGGTAGATAAAGAAATTGTACCAAACATTATTTTGACATGGCTTTCAGGAAAAAACACTTATCCTTTTTCTATTAGATAGGTGACAAAAATGGTTTAACAAACCAATACCTTATCACCGACTATTTGCCTCACCAAATCGCTCCTACTCATCCTTTTCCTCTGTTTCAAAATTGAGACAGCACACCTAAGGGACAAGCAAAATGGTTAAGAGAAGTTGTACCCCAAATTGATAATGGTTGACAACAACAATAATCATTTAAATAGTTCACTCCTATGACAACGGGTCAAGTGTGCTGCCAAACACATTGACACAAGGTTATATGTTGTAAGGAGAAAGTCTAGAATCATACTAAAATATTGAGCATATAAGTAACAAGCAAGTGCTTGCGGATTCTCCTACCAAAGGCTTACCATCCAGTGCGTTCACAGTCGACATGGGTTTATAATATAGCCTATGTTTTACCCGAAGTTAAAAGATCTGTTTCAGAACAGAGATGTGTATTGTAGCTGTTAAGTCTATCGGCGATTGATCGTGAACGAAGCATGCTCTACACACTAATCTGTAATGGAATATGAAAAAAATTAAAAGGTATAAAGTTCAAAGTATAAGATGAAATCAAGGGTGAGAATGTTGGAATTGACCTCCACCAGTTAGCCCAACGGAGAACTAGGCCCTTGACCTCGCGCCCTGATCGGGGGCGTCTACACCAAGACGAGGTTGGTAGGCCCCCTGATGCACAACCTATAAATAGAGAGGTAGGAGTTGACTACTCGACAAGAGGTTCACAGTCACTGCATCGTCCTCATCACACTGTGTGTGTGCGGGCGTTAGCTTGTGTTATATTGTCGTCCTCATCGCCATGCTGTAGCATACATCTGCGATGTTGTATACTTAATTATTAGAATAGAAAATGCTAGTTTTTATTGCTCGGTGGAGACAGGAGTAGCATGTAAGACTGTCCGCAACGCACGGCCCTACGGCTCCCCTCCCCTATTACTGTGCTCATGCAAGGGGCAAAAATCACCCCTTCCTCCCGCATCGCCTCCCCCTGCAGTGCCCCCTACCTAGCGTTCCCCTTCTCTCTCCCTCCCGTTCTGGTGCTGCCCGCTGCTACTGTTGACAGTCTCGTGTTTCGTGCCTGAGTAGTTGTTAGTTGATAACACATTGATAATGGATGTAAAGTAGGGATAGAAAAATATATTTTATGTGTAGGGGATATATATGGGAATATACAGGGGAACGGTTGCGAGAAGAGTAACTATATGGGAGAGAATGTTATTGACGTGACTGTATAGTATAGTAACATTTAGGCCCCGTTTGGTTACCCCAAACTAAAGTTTAGCCCCTGTCCAATCGAATGTTTGAACCTCCGTTTCGGGTATTAAATGTAGTCGGATTATAAAACAAATTTGTCAGCCGAAGATTAAAAGACGAGACGAATCTAGTCCAGTTGGTTGGGTCTATATTTCATACTCCTATTTGAAAGTCAAACGCTTGATGTGACCCGGGCTAAACTTTAGCAGGGGCAACCAAACACCCCCTTAGAGGACATCCGACAGCCTAAACATGCATAGAAATCCTAGTCACTGGGATTTTCATGGCAGGTGCGTCAAAAGCTGCATGCATGTGGTCGCTTGCTTCACTGAGAAAGACGAGAGATGCAGGACAGGACCGCATGCAGCACAGACGAGAGAGAGAGAGAGTACATGTTGCATTGCTGCCGTACGTGGCAGTTGCTTTGTCGCGTGATGAGTCACATCGGATCACTGACCACTTTGCATCGTCGGACGTTACGCCTGTTCTGCTGTAGCTCCCACGGCTGTTTGCACAGTGCCCCCTTTGAGAGCCAAAAGCCATAACCATACTTAGAGTTTATTTGGTTAGGCTGTGGCTGTGAAAAAAGTTGCTTTGTACTGTGAGCTGTGGAAAAGCTGTTGTAGGCCGTAAGCGGTTAAAAAGCTAAAAACCGTTTGGTGGATATCACTAATAGTCGTTAAAAGTTCTTCGATATATGTTTTCACAGTTCCATCCGAAAGCCACTAAAAGCAGGTCCAGAGATGCTTTCAGTTTTGCACTGCGAGAAAGTTGGCTTTTAGAAAAAGCTACTTCCTGGATCCAGCCCTTTGATTGACTTTTGACTTTGCAAAAGCTAAAGCCAAAAGTCAAATCAAACACCCTTAGGTGATATAAGAGGTATTTGGGATGCCTCCATGTTTCAGCTATATTATAAAGTTGTAGTTTATAAAATCAGTTTAAATAGTTTAAAATTATTTTTAATCTAAATAATAAATAAAATGATTTATCTAAATGTCTTCTAAAGGTTTATAGCTTCAGCTCCACGATTTTCTGGAGCACCTAATGACATGCTACACCAACTCCACCAAATTTTTTAGAGCTGGAGCTATCCCAAAGAGGGCCATAGAGTCATGAAAAAACACTTCCAACCTCTGCATGGCGGGATGCACACAACCTAAAAACAAAAAAATAGACCTCAAACGCTAATGACAATCAATTCTAATGCTAGACCGCCACCCATGTGTTTGGGTAAAAAATTTCTTGGCACTTGCATCAATTATTGTGATGCCCCAACAACTATGTCTTGTGAAGTTGATCGCTACAAAATAGCTCATGAATGTAGCCAATGAACAAACATAAAAACTAGGGATGGATCCAGATAGTTATTCGAAGCTAAATTTTTTAATTTACTTTCTTCAATTGTGAACAAATAACATATAGAATTTACTAAGTAAATTTATATTTTTTGTTTTAGCATTGAACCTATTAATATTCATAAAAATTATACCTAAAATTCATTTTATATCTTTTAAATAATTGATATAAAATTCAGATACAGATACATATACATATTTAGATGTTTTTGTTCACTTTTTTTGTAGGTTGAAAATAATGCAGTAAAAAAATTATGCAAAATTTTATTCTTGTACTTCATAATATTCTTAATAACATGACTAAAAGTTAGCAACAAATTCTATATATATATATATATCTATGCTAAAATATTAGATTTGTTATATAATTCAGATGTTTTAGGAACATCCTACTAAAAATAACCTGCAAAGGAGACAAGTCCTATTTCTTTCTATCAAATGCCAAGTTATTTCTGCAAAGCCATAGCGACAACCACGTAGCAGCCGCTCCTTGCAGAACTAGTTGTTTTTCTTCTTTTCCAATGTCCCACAACCAAGACCCAACTATGTGTGACACACTATGAGCCTTAGGGTGTGTTTCGTTTAACTTTTGACTTTGTCTTTTGCCCTCTAAAAGCCAAAAGCAAGCAGAACCAAAATGTTGGATTCATGAAGCAACTTTTTCTAAAAACCGATTTTTTCGCAGTGCAAAACTGAAAGCACCTATAGACCTGCTTTTAGTGGCTTTCGGATAGAAGTGTGAATATATATATATATATATATATATATATATATATATATATGTATGTATTTAGAGCCCTGGGCTCTATTTAGCTAAAGGAAGCCCCAGCCAAATATGAACGCACGTGCATTCACAGCCGACCGACCTTTCAGATTCCATATATATACTGACGTACGTGCTCCGCCATTAACTCCTTTTCTCCCGGTCTCAGTTTCCATAACCGCAAAACCCCAACCTCGCCGCGCGACTCCAGGAATCTCCGCCGACTCAACCATCCCCGACGACTCCGCTCCCCTCGCCGCTCGCTGTCGATCCAGTCGCAATCGGCAGTTGAGCGGCGCCTCCTCGGTGTCCCCAATCCGCGCTCCAATATTCCCGCCGCTGCGTCAGGAGACGGAGTCCAGACCGGAGAAAACCCCTGTTGCTCCGCCGACGCGTCTGCTTCCTCGCTCTCCGCCGACCCGACTGCTTCCACCTTCTCCGCCATCTTCCACATTCGCCGCCGTCAACGGGTACCGCTCCAACTGGTAGTTCTTCCCCAACCATCTACGGTGTGTTCTTCCCAACCCTAGCTCGCGCGCATTTTATTGGATCGACTTCGATCGCCAACAAATGTGTTGTTTTTTGTTCATACTGCATTGTAAGGATTACGGCGAGGGTGAAAAATATTTATGCAGTTTATTTAATACATTTACGCACATTTACACAGTTGGTTACGCACATTTACACAGTTGGTTACGCACATTAGAATACATGTTTATGCATATCTGTCGGGGACCATAATTAGGGGTACCTTCAAGGCTCCTAATTCTCAGCTGGTAACCCCCATCAGCATAAAGCTGCAAAGGCCTGATGGGTGCGATCAAGTCAGGGATCAGTCCATTCGAGGGACTCGATCACGCCTCGCCCGAGCCTAGCCTCGGGCAAGGGCAGCCGACCCCGGAGGATCTCCGCCTCGCCCGAGGCCCCCCTCCAGCGGCGAACACGTTTCCGGCTCGCCCGAGGCCCTGTCTTCGCCGAGAAGCAACCCCGACCAAATCGCAGGAGCATTTAATGCAAAGGTGGCCTGACACCTTTATCCTGACGCGCGCCCCTCAGCTGACAGAGTCGAAGTGGCCGCCGTCACTTCGCCGCTCCACTGACCGGTCTGACAGAAAGACAGCGCCGCCTGCGCCGCTCCGACTGCGGTGCCACTTGACAGAGTGAGGCTGACAGGCAATCAGGCCCGGCCGCACGCACCATAGGAAACTCCGCTCCGCCAGACCCAGGGCTCGGACTCGGGCTAAGCCCCGGAAGACGGCGAACTCCGCTCCGCCCGACCCAGGGCTCGGAATCGGGCTAAGCCCCGGAAGACGGCGAACTCCGCTCCGCCCGACCTAGGGCTCGGACTCGAGCTAAGCCCCGGAAGACGGCGAACTCCGCTCCGCCCGACCCAGGGCTCGGACTTGGGCTCAGCCCCGGAAGACGGCGAACTCCGCTCCGCCCGACCCAGGGCTCAGGCTTGGGCTCAGCCCCAGAAGACGACGAACTCCGCTTCGCCCGACCCCAGGACTCAAATTCCGCCCTGGCCTCAGCCCACAGCCTTCGCCTCGCCCGACCTAGGGGCTCGGACTCGGCCTCGGCCACGGAAGACGGACTCGACCTCGGAGGAGCCTCCACATCGCCCAACCTAGGGCGCGGACCGGCCACGTCAACAGGAGGCGCCATCATTACCCTACTCCAAGCTGACTCAGGCTACGGGGAACAAGATCGGCGTCCCATCTGGCTCGCTCCGCCAGATAGGCGATGATGGCGCCCCGCACGCTCCCTGACGATGGCGGCTCTCGGCCCCCTTACGGAAGCAAGAGGACGTCAGCAAGGACTCGACGGCCCCGACAGCTGTCCCTCCACCAGGCTCCAGCGCTCCTCCGACGGCCACGACATCACACAAACCGGGCGCAAAAATCTCTCCGGCCGCCATGATGGCGTGTACTTAGGGCGCTAGCTCTCCTCCGCTAGACACGTAGCACTCTGCTACACCCCCCATTGTACACCTGGACCCTCTCCTTACGCCTATAAAAGGAAGGACCAGGGCCCTCTTAGAGAGGGTTGGCCGCACGGGGACGAGGACGAGACGGGCGCTCGCGTGAGGCCACTCGCTCCTTCCCCCGTGTGGACGCTTGTAACCCCCTACTGCAAGCGCACCCGACCTGGGCGCGGGACGAACACGAAGGCCGTGGGATTTCCACCTCTCTCACGCCTATCTCCGGCCACCTCACTTCCCCCCTTCGCGCTCGGCCTCGCGTCGACCCATCTGGGCTGGGGCACGCGGCGACACTTCACTCGTCGGCTCAGGGACCCCCCGGTCTCGAAACGCCGACAGTTGGCGCGCCAGGTAGGGGCCTGCTGCGTGTTGACGAACAGCTTCCCGTCAAGCTCCAGATGGGTAGTCTCCAGCAACCTCTCCCGCCCAGGACGGTGCTCCGTTTCGGGAGCCTTGAGTTCATGTCCCTTGACGGCAGCTACGACATGATACTCTTTCCACCGTCGGGCGACAGCGACAATGGCGGCCGACAGTCCGCCCGCCGGCGGCGGGATCGACGACGTCTTCCCCGCGTGGTGGAAGAACAACCTTCGAGCTCGCCCCGTCCTCTTCCCCGTCGACGGAGGAGGAGGAGGCGGGGCAACCAAGGCCAAGCAGGAGGCGGCGCCTCGTCGGCCATCGAGCGAGTCGACAACGCCAGCACTCCAACGGGGGGCGCGCCGGGCATCGGCCTCGCGCTTGAGACGAAGACGAGCGCTATCTCCCCGCGACACGTCAATCCCGAGCAAACAGACGACGCCAGCACGCTCGCGAAAGGCTTGCTGGGTGTCACCCTCGTACCTGAGACGACGGTGCAGTCAGTCCCCGACGTGACCTCATCACCGCCCGTCGACCAAGAGGTACCGACCGATTCCCATCCCACGCCTCTCGGATTTAGCCTCGACCCGCCTAGCGGCTCCGCTTTGGCGGATGCTTTCGTAAAGGCGAATCCGAACCCTCTGGGGTCTCGTATGCGGTCACCTTGGGACCGGCTGACGGACGTCTCGACCTACGGGCCCTCTGGGTCCGAGGAAGACAACGAGCCCAACTTCTGTTGGGATTTCTCCGGACTTGGCAACCCCAGTGCCATGCGGGACCTCATGACCGCATGCGACTACTGCCTTTCCGACTGTTCTGACGGTAGCCGTAGCCTCGCCGACGAGGACTGCGGCCCGAGCCGCGAATGTTTCCACGTCGACCTAGGGGGTCCCTCCGAAGGCAACCATCTCGGCATGCCGGAGGACGGTGATCTCCCTAGGTCGGTGCCTCGCGTTGACATCCCGCGGGAGCTAGCTGTGGTCCCCGTTCCGGCGGGGGTCACGACCCACAACTCGAGCAAATCCGCGGGGTGCAGGCCAGGCTCGACGAGGGAGCAGGAGCGCTTGAGCCAATTCGCCGGGACGTCGGGTAGGCATGGGCGGGCCAACCTCCGACCGGAGAAATGCGTCATCTACCCCAGGGCTTCCAGCACCGCATCGCCGATGATGTCAGGGTCAGGCCGCTACCCGCATCCAGTGGGGTCGGCCAGAACCTGGCTGCAGCAGCAATGCTCCTCCGCGCGATGCCGGAGCCATCAACCACCGAGGGGCGGCGAATCCAGGGAGAGCTCAAGGATCTCCTGGAAGGCGCCGCGGTCCGGCGGGCCGAGAGCTCCGCCTCCCGAAGGCAGGGGTACCCCTCGGAACATCATGCCGCGACTTCCCGATTCATGCGGGAAGCCTCGGTCTGCACCGGGCGCACGCGCAACACAGCGCCTACGGCCCCGGGTTGCCTCGGCAACGAGCACCATCACCGCGATCGTTGGGCCCACCTCGATGAGAGGGTGCGCCGAGGCTACCACCCCAGGCGTGGGGGACGCTACGACAGCGGAGAGGATCGGAGTCCCTCGCCCGAACCACCCGGTCCGCAGGCCTTCAGCCGGGCCATACGACGGGCGCCGTTCCCGACCCGGTTCCGACCCCCGACTACTATCACAAAGTACTCGGGGGAGACGAGACCGAAACTGTGGCTCGTGGACTACCGTCTGGCCTGCCAACTGGGTGGAACGGACGATGACAACCTCATCATCCGCAACCTCCCCCTGTTCCTCTCCGACACCGCTCGCGCCCGGTTGGAGCACCTGCCTCCGGGGCAGATCTCCAACTGGGACAACCTAGTCCAAGCTTTCGCCGACAATTTCTAGGGCACGTACGTGCGCCCCGGGAATTCCTAGGACCTCTGAAGCTGCCGACAGCAGCCGGGAGAGTCTCTCCGGGACTACATCCGGCGATTCTCGAAGCAGCGCACCGAGCTGCCCAACATCACCAACTCGGATGTCATCGGCGCGTTCCTCGCCGGCGCCACCTGCCGCGACCTGGTGAGCAAGCTGGGTCGCAAGACCCCCACCAGGGCGAGCGAGCTGATGGACATCGCCACCAAGTTCGCCTCCGGCCAGGAGGCGGTCGAGGCTATCTTCCGGAAGGACAAGCAGCCCCAGGGCCGCCCATTGGAAGATGCCCCCGAGGCGTCAGCTTAGCGTGGCGCCAGGAAGAAGGGCAAGAAGAAGTCGCAAGCGAAACGCGACGCCGCCGACGCGGACCTTGTCGCCGCCGCCGAGTACAAGAACCCTCAGAAACCCCTCGGAGGTCCCAACCTCTTCGACAAGATGCTCAAGGAGCCGTGCCCCTATCACCAGGGGCCCGTCAAGCACACCCTTGAGGAGTGCGTCATGCTTCGGCGCCACTTCCACAGGGCCGGGCCACCCGCGGAGGGTGGCAGGGCCCGCGACGACGACAAGAAGGAAGATCACCAGGCAGAAGAGTTCCCCGAGGTCCGCGACTGCTTCATGATCTACGGCGGGCAAGCGGCGAACGCCTCGGCTCGGCACCGCAAGCAAGAGCGCTGGGAGGTCTGTTCGGTGAAGGTGGCGGCACCAGTCTACCTAGACTGGTCCGACAAGCCCATCACCTTCGACCAAGCCGACCACCCCGACCATGTGCCGAGCCCGGGGATATACCCGCTCGTCGTCGACCCCGTCATCGGCGACGTCAGGCTCACCAAGATCCTCATGGACGGAGGCAGCAGCCTCAACATCATCTACGCCGAGATCCTCGGGCTTCTGCGTATCGATCTGTCCTCGGTCTGGGCGGGCGCTGCACCTTTCCATGGGATCATCCCCGGGAAGCGCGTCCAGCCCCTCGGACAACTCGATCTTCCCGTCTGCTTCGGAACACCCTCCAACTTCCGAAGGGAGACCCTGACGTTCGAGGTGGTTGGGTTCCGAGGAACCTACCACGCGTTATTGGGGAGGCCCTGCTACGCGAAGTTTATGGCCGTCCCCAACTACACCTACCTCAAGCTCAAGATGCTGGGCCCCAACGGGGTCATCACCGTCGGCCCCACGTACAAACACGCGTTCGAATGCGACGTGGAGTGCGTGGAGTACGCCGAGGCCCTCATCGCCGACCTGGAGAGCCTCTCTAAGGAGGTGCCAGACGTGAAGCGTCATGCCGGCAACTTCGAGCCAGCGGAGACGGTTAAGTCCGTCCCCCTCGACCTCAGCAGCGACGCCTCCAAGCAAGTCCGGATCGGCTCCAGGCTCGATCCCAAATAGGAAGCAGTGCTCGTCGACTTTCTCCGCGCGAACGCCGACATCTTCGCATGGAGTCCCTCGGACATGCCCGACATACCGAGGGATGTCGCCGAGCACTCGCTGGACATCCGAGCCGGAGCCTGACTCGTCAAGCAGCCTATGCGCCGATTCGAAGAGGAGAAGCGCATAGCCATAGGCGAGGAGATCCACAAGCTAATGGCGGCAGGGTTCATCAAAGAGGTATTCCATCCCGAATGGCTTGCCAACCCTGTGCTTGTGAGAAAGAAAGGGGGGAAATGGCGGATGTGTGTAGACTACACTGGTCTGAACAAAGCATGTCCGAAGGTTCCCTACCCTCTGCCTCGCATCGATCAGATCGTGGATTCCACTACTGGGTGCGAAACCCTGTCTTTCCTCGATGCCTACTCAGGGTATCACCAAATCAGGATGAAAGAGTCCGACCAACTCGCGACTTCTTTCATCACACCCTTCGGCATGTACTGCTATGTCACCATGTCGTTCGGCTTGAGGAATGCGGGCGCGACATACCAGCGGTGCATGAACCATGTGTTCGGCGAGCACATTGGCCGCACGGTCGAGGCCTACGTCGATGACATCGTAGTCAAGACGAGGAAAGCCTCTGACCTCCTTTCCGACCTTGAAGTGACATTCCGATGTCTCAAGGCGAAAGGTGTCAAGCTCAATCCCGAAAAGTGTGTCTTCGGGGTGCCCCGAGGCATGCTCTTGGGGTTCATCGTCTCCGAGCGGGGCATCGAAGCCAACCCGGAGAAGATCGCAGCCATCACCAGCATGAGGCCCATCCAGGACTTGAAAGGCGTACAGAGGGTCATGGGATGTCTCGCGGCTCTGAGCCGCTTCATCTCACGCCTCAGCGAAAGAGGTCTACCCCTGTACTGCCTCTTAAGGAAGGCCGAGCGCTTCACTTGGACCCCTGAGGCCGAGGAAGCCCTCGGGAACCTGAAGGCGCTCCTCACGAAGGCGCCTATCTTGGTGCCCCCAGCTGTCGGAGAAGCCCTCTTGGTCTACGTCGCCGCGACTACTCAGGTGGTTAGCGCTGCGATTGTGGTCGAGAGGCAAGAAGAGGGGCATGCATTGCCCGTTCAGAGGCCAGTCTACTTCGTCAGCGAGGTACTGTCCGAAACCAAAATCCGCTACCCACAAGTTCAGAAGCTGCTGTACGCGGTGATCCTGACACGGCGGAAGTTGTGACACTACTTCGAGTCTCATCCGGTAACTGTGGTGTCATCCTTCCCCCTGGGGGAGATCATCCATTGCCGAGAGGCCTCGGGTAGGATTGCAAAGTGGGCGGTGGAAATCATGGGCGAAACAATCTCGTTCGCCCCTCGGAAGGCCATCAAATCCCAAGTCTTGGCGGACTTCGTGGCTGAATGGGTCGACACCCAGCTACCAACAGCTCCGATCCAACCGGAGCTCTGGACCATGTTCTTCGATGGGTCGCTGATGAAGACAGGAGCCAGTGCGGGCCTCCTCTTCATCTTGCCCCTCGGGAAGCACCTACGCTACGTGCTACGCCTCCACTTCCCGGCGTCCAACAATGTAGCTGAGTACGAGGCTCTGGTCAACGGGTTGCGGATTGCCATCGAGCTAGGGGTCCGACGCCTCAATGCTCGTGGTGACTCGCAGCTCGTCATCGACCAAGTCATGAAGAACTCCCACTGCCGCGACCCGAAGATGGAGGCCTACTGCGATGAGGTTCGGCGCCTGGAAGACAAGTTCTACGGGCTCGAGCTCAACCACATCGCTCGGTGCTACAACGAGACTGCGGACGAGCTGGCTAAAATAGCCTCGGGGCGAACAACGGTTCCCCCGGACGTCTTCTCCCGAGATCTGCATCAACCCTCCGTCAAGATCGACGATGCGCCCGAGCCTGAGGCACCCTCGGCCCAGCCCGAGGTACCCTTGGCATGGTCCGAGGCACCCTCGGCTCGGCCCGAGGTACCCTCGGCCCCCGAGGGCGAGACGCTGCGCGTCGAGGGGGAGCAAAGCGGGGTCACGCCTGACCAAAACTGGCAGACCCCGTACCTGCAATATCTCCACCGAGGAGAGCTACCCCTTGACCGAGCCGAAGCTCGGCGGTTGGCGCGGCGCGCCAAGTCGTTCGTCTTGCTGGGAGAAGGGAAGGAGCTCTACCACCGCAGCCCTTCAGGCATCCTCCAGCGATGCATCTCCACCACCGAAGGTCAGCAACTCCTCCAAGAAATACACTCGGGGGCTTGCGGCCACCACGCAGCACCTCGAGCCCTTGTCGGAAATGCTTTCCGACAAGGTTTCTACTGGCCAACGGCGGTGGCCGACGCCACTAGAATTGTCCGCGCCTGCGAAGGGTGTCAGTTCTATGCAAGGCAGACCCACCTGCCCGCTCAGGCTCTGCAGACGATACCCATCACATGGCCTTTTGCCGTGTGGGGTCTGGACCTCGTCGGCCCCTTGCAGAAGGCACCCGGGAGCTACACGCACCTGTTGGTCGCCATCGACAAATTTTCCAAGTGGATCGAGGTCCGACCCCTGAACAGCATCAGGTCCGAGCAAGCGGTGGCGTTCTTCACCAACATCATCCATCGTTTCGGGGTTCCGAACTCCATCATCACCGACAACGTCACCCAGTTCACCGGCAGAAAGTTCCTGGACTTCTGCGAGGATGACCACATCCGGGTGGACTAGGCCGCCGTGGCTCATCCCATGACGAATGGGCAAGTAGAGCGTGCCAACGGCATGATTCTACAAGGACTCAAGCCTCGGATTTACAACGACCTCAACAAGTTCGGCAAGCGATGGATGAAGGAACTCCCCTCGGTGGTCTGGAGCCTGAGAACGACACCGAGCCGAGCCACGGGCTTCACGCCGTTCTTTCTAGTCTATGGGGCCGAGGCCATCTTGCCCACAAACCTGGAATACGGTTCCCCGAGGACGAGGGCCTATGACGACCAAAGCAACCAAGCTAGTCGAGAAGACTCGCTGGACCAGCTGGAAGAGGCTCGGGACAAGGCCTTACTACACTCGGCGCGGTACCAGCAGTCCATGCGACGCTACCGCGCCCGAGGGGTCCGGTCCTGAGACCTCTAGGTGGGCGACTTGGTGCTTCGGCTGCGACAAGACGCCCGAGGTCGACACAAGCTCACGCCCCCCTGGGAGGGGCCGTTCGTCATCGCCAAAGTTCTAAAACCCGGAACATACAAGCTGGCCAACAGTCAAGGCGAGGTCTATAGCAACGCTTGGAACATCCAACAGCTACGTCGCTTCTACCCTTAAGATGTTTTCAAGTTGTTCATATACCTCGCTCTCACGCAAAGTTTAGTCGTCAAGGAAGGGTCAGCCTTGCCTCGGTAAAGCCCGACCCTCCCTCGGGGGCTAAAAGGGGGGAACCCTCTCTGCGTCGAAATTTTCCTCGAAAAAAGATCTTTTCTGCCGGAATGTCTTTCGTGCTTTTCGACTACTTCGAAAGTGGATCCTGAAAACGACGGAGTACACGTAAGCAGCCAAGGCTGACCGAGCCAAGTGACTCCTACGCCTCCGGGATACGGATACCTCACTCATCACCTTCTGCCACAAGTAACTCACGTTCGGATAAGTGATTCCGCGGACCGAACAAGTCTTCACGTTCGGAAGCTCTTCTGCCGGAGCGATTCTTTGAGCCTTCTCGACTGCGTCGGTGACAGAACCCCATGGACGGGTAAGAGTGCGCGTAAGCGGCAAGGCGAACCGAGCCGAGGGACTCCTACGCCTCCGGGATACGGATACCTCACTCATCACCTTCCGTGAGAAGCAACTCTCGCTCGCACAAACAGTTCTGTTACCGACAAAAAAGTCCAGATACTCGAAACAAGAGGAAAGGAGACGCGGCTTTACAATACGGCGAGGGTGTGTTTCAGCCTTGGCGGCCGCAGAAAACACACGCTACAAGATAATCCGATCCTGCAGGCTCGGATCTTGACGGCTAAAGGGAGCAGCAGCACCCTCGGCGTTGACAACACCTTCGGCGAGGTCCAACCTAGCCTCGGACGGTGACGCGGTCCAAGGGTCCCCGCTCTGAAGGACAACGTCATCACCAAGCCCGGGCCATCGCCGCCAGGGTCTTCTCCAAGAATCCGGCCCGAGCAGGCGGCTCGGCCGGTCACCCCGGGGCCTCGGCTAGCTGTCCCCCAAGGACATCAGCCCGGCCCGAGGCCTCGGCAGGTCAATTCCGGCGTCGGTCCCGCTAACGGACGACCCGGCCAGGCTCCGGCCGACCTGGTCTTCTTTTCGAGCCAACTCTGCCTCTGTTCGCGCTGGCACCGCTACCCCTAGCCTCGGCTCATCGAAGAGCGGCCGAGGGTTTCCTCTAACTAAGCAAGGGAAGCCTCGGACAACAAGGCTGACCGAGCCGAGGGACTCCTACGCCTCCGGGATGCGGATACCTCACTCGTCACCTTTACACGGGGCGACTCACGCTTGGTGAAGCGGTTCAGACAACCAACAGGCGAGTCTTAGTGCTCGAAAATGGGGAAAAACACGGCTCCGTGCCGAATTTACATACATGTTCAGGCCTCGACAGCCACAATGAACAAGAACACTGGCATTTGAAGTGCCATTACAAACGGAACTCCGGTTCCACCTCCGTAGGTACGAGCAACCCCACGCGATTGGGGGGCCTGCGGAGCAACAGAAGGCCGACGGGTGGCTCGCCGTCGCCCGTTCCGGCAGCAGCGACGATGACCTCCGCCCCGGGCGGTGAAGCAGCTTCAGCATTGGCTTCCGGGCAGGCGCTACGGCACGGGGGCTCTCGTTCACCGAGGACGAGAACCAGCCATTCAGGCCGGAAGACGGAGGCCCAGGGGTGCGGGTGGAGTTGGCAATCTCATTGACAGAGAAGCCTTCTCCGCCTGCCACCACCTCAGCACCGCGCCAGCGGGCGCCGGACGCCTCAAAGCGCACCGGCAGGTCCTCGCCCTCGACGGAGCCGCCCAGAACATGAGCGCCGCCCTCACGGCACACGACGTGCTGGGCGAACCACTGATGCGGCTGTCGGCGCGAGGAAGGCCTGGACATGGCCGGCCCGCACGCGGCGCAACCATCGTCCGGGCGGAGGACGGAATGCTGCACCCTGGCTGAGCAGCGGCGGTCCGCCTACCCCAGCATGCCTGGGGGAAGCCTCCGCGGAGCTGGGAGATGCCTTTCTCCCCCATACGCCGGGGGAAGAAAAGGGTTACCGACCCACGCGGAGGCGGCCTCCCGACTCGCCTCACCCTCCGCCCCAGCAAGGGTGATGAAGATCCTTGAAGCTGAGGGCGGGGCGGAGGCAGCAGCCCGGTCCGCTTCTCCCCACCATCAAGCTGGTGGTCACCGTCTTGGGTGACCGCCGGCGGAGGGGTGCAGCCGGGCTGCATGACGAAAATCCTTGAAGCCGAACGACGACTGAAAGGTACCAACTCCCGTAGAGTTGCGTTCCTCCAACGACGAAGCGGAAAGACGGCGGATATCCCCCATCCGGGGGCTTGGAAGATGGAAAGACACGATGCATAAGGGAGCGCGAAGACATGGTCGCCTTCCAAGAGGGTCACCCTCCTTTTAAAGGCGACTCTCCCCACTTGCGTCCCCAGCCGTCGTGGGCTGAGTCTTCTCCAACACGCTCCAAGGCCCTCCCCCTACGGCGCAGGGGCTGGGTCCCACACGTCATGCAAGCCGGCCCAAAGCAGAAGAAGGCAAACCGCCATGCGCGGTGCGTGCAACTGCCCAGCAGTTACAAGCGGCTCTCCGCTTTTGCCCAGACCAGCGGGCGAAAGGGCGGGCAGCCGTGCAGGCGGCATGCAACCACGCCAAGTGGGCGCGCTTCTCCGACTCCCAACACGCCCGACATGGAGGCCCAGACCCACGCGTCATGCAACCGGCGCGCCGAATGCCTCGTGCATGCAACTGCACCGCCACCTGCGCCACCACCGCGCCTCCTCGACTGCGGAACCAATACCGCGACTCGAGGCGACCCAGCGCACGACCCAGCGGCTCCAGCCTGGTGCGACGGTCAATGCGGCCGAAAACGGGCCGACAGTAATGGCGGTGGCAGGCGGGCAGGAGCAGCGGTCACGTCGTCAGCCAAGCTTACGTCCCATCCGGGGGCAGCGAGAGAACCCTCTCTCACGGTGTGAAGACAACGCGCCCGTGTTCCGTTCCTCGAACGGCTCGCGTCGTTCGACTTCGCCATAATGACCGCGTTAAAAAAGGTACGCCGCGTCGTTCGATTTCGTATCCTTTTCCTTTTTTCCTCTTTCTCTCTCTTACAACAGGGACCGGGAAAGGGGGATACCCCGGAAGGGATCCTTCCCTGTGAAGGAACCAGGCTCCGAGCCTCCCTACTGATCAGAGGTTCGAAGGCTGGCCCCTCGGAAGGGTTCAACAGCCGCCTCAGAGCACGTGGGCTCCACACCCACTACTGGTCAGGGGTTCGAAGGCTGGCCCCTTGGAAGGGTTCAACGGCCGCCTCAGGCTACTCGGGCTCCGCGCCCACTACTGATCAGGGGTTCGAAGGCTGGCCCCCGAAGGGTTCACAGCCGCCTCAGACACAGAGCAAGGGATGACCATGGGTACGTTCGATACATAACCAAGGCTCGGGCTGCGCTCCCGAGGTACCCTAGGACATTTCCGAGACCAGCGGGAACGATCTTGTAACGGAATCCCATTGGAGGGAGGCATCGAGCCCTCGGACCCCGTCGCCAGGGGACCGGGTCCGACAGATCACCCGCAGGTACTTTTGGGCGCGCCTCTGGGCCTCTAGCCGACCCCTAACGAATGGGGCATGGACGTCCGCTCGGATCACCCGTCTGCAGCTCACTAGAGACACCATGTTCGGCGCCCACCGAGGGCAACATGGCGCTCTCCCCCCTCCTCCTTGCGGAAAGGTGACGCAGGGGCGTATGTAAAAAAGTCGAGTCTGTCCCTGATCGCCCTCTCGCCCTGTGCAGAGGCTCGGGGGCTGCTCTCGCAAACCCGGCTCCGGCCAAACCGTTGACAGCGTCAACATACCAGCCCGAGAACTTGGGACCCGACCGTACACCCGGTCTATGGCCAGCTCGCATGAGGGAACGACCAGACCAGCCGAAGCATTGCGCGAGGCGTTAAGACCTCGGAGGAGTCAAACCACTCCTCCGAGGCCTCGGGAGCTACACCCGGCGGGTGCGCTCGCGCGCACCCACCGGAACAAAACGCAACCGAGAAAGGCTGGTCCCCTTGCAAAAAAGTGCGACGAAAGCCTCCAAGCGAGTGCTAACACTCCCTTCGAGGCTCGGGGGCTACTGTCGGGGACCATAATTAGGGGTACCCTCAAGGCTCCTAATTCTCAGCTGGTAACCCCCATCAGCATAAAGCTGCAAAGGCCTGATGGGTGCGATCAAGTCAGGGATCAGTCCATTCGAGGGACTCGATCACGCCTCGCCCGAGCCTAGCCTCGGGCAAGGGCAGCCGACCCCGGAGGATCTCCGCCTCGCCCGAGGCCCCCCTCCAGCGGCGAACACGTTCCCGGCTCGCCCGAGGCCCTGTCTTCGCCGAGAAGCAACCCTGACCAAATCGTAGAAGCATTTAATGCAAAGGTGGCCTGACACCTTTATCCTGACGCGCGCCCCTCAGCTGACAAAGCCAAAGTGGCCGCCGTCACTTCACCGCTCCACTGACTAGTCTGACAGAAAGACAGCGCCGCCTGCGCCGCTCCGACTGCGGTGCCACTTGACAGAGTGAGGCTGACAGGCAGTCAGGCCCAGCCGCACGCACCATAGGAAACTCCGCTCCGCCCGACCCAGGGCTCGGACTCGGGCTAAGCCCCGGAAGACGGCGAACTCCGCTCCGCCCGACCCAGGGCTCGGACTCGGGCTAAGCCCCGGAAGACGGCGAACTCCGCTCTGCCCGACCCAAGGCTCGGACTCGGGCTAAGCCCCGGAAGACGGCGAACTCCGCTCCGCCCGACCCAGGGCTCAGACTTGGGCTCAGCCCTGGAAGACGGCGAACTCTGCTCTGCCCGACCTAGGGCTCGGACTTGGGCGCAGCCCCAGAAGACGACGAACTCCGCTTCGCCTGACCCCAGGACTCAAATTCCGCCCTGGCCTCAGCCCACGGCCTCCGCCTCGCCCGACCTAGGGGCTCGGACTCGGCCTCGGCCATGGAAGACGGACTCGACCTCGGAGGAGCCTCCACATCGCCCAACCTAGGGCGCGGACCGGCCACGTCAACAGGAGGCGCCATCATTACCCTACTCCAAGCTGACTCAGGCTACGGGGAACAAGACCGGCGTCCCATCTGGCTCGCTCCGCCAGATAGGCGATGATGGCGCCCCGCACGCTCCCTGACGATGGTGGCTCTCGGCCCCCTTACGGAAGCAAGAGGACGTCAGCAAGGACTCGACGGCTCCGACAGCTGTCCCTCCGCCAGGCTCCAGTGCTCCTCCGACGGCCACGACATCACACAAACCGGGCGCCAAAATCTCTCCGGCTGCCACGATGGCGTGTACTTAGGGCGCTAGCTCTCCTCCGCTAGACACGTAGCACTCTGCTACACCCCCATTGTACACCTGGACCCTCTCCTTACGCCTATAAAAGGAAGGACCAGGGCCCTCTTAGAGAGGGTTGGCCGCACGGGGACGAGGACGAGACGGGCGCTCGCGTGAGGCCACTCGCTCCTTCCCCCGTGTGGACGCTTGTAACCCCCTACTGCAAGCGCACCCGACCTGGGCGCGGGACGAACACGAAGGCCGCGAGATTTCCACCTCTCTCACGCCCATCTCTGGCCACCTCACTTCCCCCCTTCGCGCTCGGCCTCGCGTCGACCCATCTGGGCTGGGGCACGCGGCGACACTTCACTCGTCGGCTCAGGGACCCCCGGTCTCGAAACGCCGACAATATCAGTTAAAGTTTTTTTCATAGATGATGTTCAATAGGTAATTCAGTGGTCAGCTAGTTGTTTTTGTGACTGCATACATTTATTTATTCCATTATTTTATAGTTAATACATTACTGTTCACAGCATGTATTGTTTTATTGAGTCATATCCAGTTTTTTATTATTATAAAACAGACATTATTTATTATACTAGTTCACAGTTAATACAGCTTGTTTATAGCAAGTTTTGTTTTGCTCAAACATATTCAGTTTGTTATGATTATAAAATAGGGCAGAACATGTATGCAAGTGATTGTTGTAAAGAAGCAGTCTATTAGTTGTTTTTGGTAGAGTATATGTTTTTATTCAGAATTTATTATCTGATTTATGTATTCATTAGTCTATAGTTAATATGTTAATGTTTCACTGCAAGCTTTCTTTTTTTTGAAACATATTGAGATTTTTATGATTGTATAACAGGCCAGAACATGTATGCAACTAGTTGTTTTTAATGTATGTAACTGTATGCAGCTGTGTTTTTTTTTCATGTATGCAACTTTATGCAATGTGTGTTTCATGTATGCAACTGTATGCAACTGCATGCAGCTGTGTTTCATGTATGCAACTGTATGCAGCTTTATGCAACATATTCAGATTTTTATGATTGTAAATTAGGTCAGAATATGTATGCAACTGTGTTTAGTAAATGAGCAGTCAACTAGTTGTTTTTCATAGAGTATATTATTTATATAAAATTTCATATATGTTTAGTGCATACATTTATGTATTTCAGATGATTATAGCTAATACATTATTGGTTACAGCAAGGTCTGTTTTTATTGAAACATATTCAGTTTTTCCTTATGATTGAACAGGTCAGTATATGTATGTAAATGTAAATAGAGAACAGTATATTCAGATGTTTATTGAGACATTATTATTGCCATGGAAAATTTATACAGAGTGCTTTTATGCTTGGTATTTAAAATAAATAGGTTCATTGATTCAATCATACCACACAATAAATACATATGCATATCCAATAGTTTAATTTTTACAATATTGTGTATTATGTATGCAACTTTTAATTTTAAAAAATGAAGCACGTGGACCGTCCTCCAAATAACCCCAAACGTATAACAATTCAGTCAAGCCAGGAGTGTTTCAGTGTTGACATTCCGTCCGCAGAACAGTCTAATCCATGTCCAGAAGTTGGAAATCCTCCAAATGTTGACAGTCAAAATTTGATCAATGAAACAGTACAGCTTGATTTTGATTAAGATGACTTCATGCCAGCTCTGAAGAAGCGTAATGTTTATGAAAGCCATACAAGAGTTTTAAGAAAAGTTGTGACAAAGAGGATTAAACATGAGGAGCTACCCCGACAGGTTAGTGTTATGCATACCCAACAAACAATTTCATATTTGTAAGGTTCTGATTTTTTTTTGATAATAACAAAATTATTTCATGTTTTATATTGTGTAACAGAGGCTCAATGTGAGGTGCAACCCTCAAGATGTCATTGCAAGCATTAACATTTTGAATGAAAGACAACGTGAGGCTATAAGACGTAAAGGTTTCTCTAACATTCTTGATATGACAGTAGATGCGCTGTGTAGTAGATCACACCTTCAATGGTTGATGGACAAGCTGGACCCCAAGGACATGACAATTCGTCCTGGTCCAGGAAAGGAACTAAAGATCACAAAGGACATTGTTCATCTTATCCTTGGGGTACCAAATCATGGCGGTGGTAAACTATTGGGGATTGACGAAGCAGTTGCAGCAAGTAACTTGAGGGCAGAGCTTGGTCTGGCTAAAGACGAGTTCAACGTGACATTTCTACAGGATCGTTTAAGGAAAGGCGAGGATGATGACCTTACAATCAGATGTTTCTTCCTCATTTCATTCAACCGTTTGTTGTTTCCAACTGCTAGCTGGGGCATAACATATCATGAGGTGCTTCTGACAGAAGAAATGCACCGTTTCCATGAGACCGACCGGTGCCAGTTGATTTTTAATGATCTCTGTGAAGCTGTGAAGAAGTGGCACAACCAAATCACCACAAATGTCTCCACGACTATATACGGATGCTCCATTGTTGTCCTTGTAAGTATAGTGTTTATCCTTATGTACATTTATTGCATTTTTGGTTGCTCACTATGGGTAATTATGTAACATGTTTTATGATGTTGGTTACATTTACTTACATAGCTATTGAACTCTGTAATTCTTTTATGTAGTTGTATTACTTGGATCACCTGCATGCAGCCGCTGCCCCTCAAAATAAGATCGGCACACCTCGCATTAAATTCTTTGATAAGAATACCATAAAAGCTTTGACCAAAGCTGACAAGAGGAAGGTACGCCATGGGGCTGAACCTTTCGGACATTGTGAAGTAAGTTATTCATATTTACACAGTTGTTTACGCACATTTACACAGTTGGTTACGCACATTCACTTTAATTTTATTTTTAGTTCCGAAGCTCGACCGAGACATGCTATTCAGTTGGACCTAAGCTCGAGCGCCAATCTGAGGCAAGTTTATGATGTATTATATACATAGTTTATGAATATTTATGGAACAAATGGAATAGGCAGGTGGTTATGGATTCTTATTAATTTTGCTGAACAACCAGCCGGAGTGTAGGACCAACATTTTTGATGCACCGCGCCCTGCCCCAACGCCTCGGCCCACTTTTAACATCCAACTTCCATCTATCAAAGAGATGATGTCAAGTAAGATCAACGATCTCCCACCTCGTCATCGATCTAAATTCACAGACATTCTTGCTGCATATGACTTGGAGGTTGACAAGTCATGCATAGCCATAAAAGACAGCATTGACAAAATTATTGAGAAGCAATACGACATAGCAGACAAGTTTATAGAGTTGATCGACGAGGTACAACGTGCCGAGTCTGATAATTTAGAAAACGAGACAGATGAGCCACAGCATCCGAGGAATTCGGCTGATTCAGCAGGTCAGTCATACAATTATCCCTTGTCATTTATTCAGAACCTTTAACTGTCTATATGTGCATACGGTTTTTTTATACGTACAGTTAACAACATTTGTTTTTTTTCAAGTATACGCAACAACATTTGATCTATAATGCAAGTTTTGACATATATTATTTTCAATATAATTGTGTACAAGGACACACTGTTCATGCCACCCAACCCACACCGGATATGCCATCCCATGCTTCGCAGCTCGACACCCAGCTGGGTGGTACTCAGTTTGAAGAAATTCATGAAAGACAACAACATATCCGTAGAGTGCTGGAGACTTGTCCCGACGAATCGGATGTTGTTACAGGTCAACAGGTAATATATCCAACTCCAATACCTTTTTTACTCATCATACGTACATTGTTTGCATATTACTTTTTAGCAGTATACGAACCACACTTTTTTGTCAACAGGATTTCTGTTTTGATGTTCGAAACAACATTTTGAGGAACACAAATATCACACCTCAAACCACACCCGCTTGCACCCGCTTGCCGAAATTTGACGTGACACCACAAAAAATGTTTGTTAGCAGTTCATGTCTCATGTTATAATTCCATTTTATGATACATACTACATAATTATACTAATCATATACCTTTGTGTAGAGAGGTGAAATGGCAACAGAGGAAATGGAACACAATGACAGTGGACCAGTTTTTGATCAGACCCCAACCCCTCATGTCAGTATAATAACATACATATTACATAATGCATTTTATGCCATTAAACTAATTTTTTTAATGTTCAAACACTTATAACCAGGTTCCATCTCAGGATGATACACTGAAAGAGACAACAATTTCTGGAACTGATCCACTCCTTACAGAGCTTGAGTGCGTTCGTTCTCTGTGGGATTTACTCTGTTCCAAGGACATTGACCAAAGCAGGTACATGTTACACAAATTACGAATACCGTATTTATAAGTTTGGTTCATTTATGCAATATGAATATATAACTATGTTCATCATACAGGGTTGTCATAGATTACGGTGAATACAGTGCAAACTGTATCGATATTCATGAATCTTTCGCAGAGGGCAAATGTCTTGAGAATGTCTTCATGCAGTGTTTCATTGAGTGCGTTCGTGATGATTCCAAAAATCATCGTCGAACTATGACATCTAACAGATTAGTACTTGATGTCAATGTTTGGGTAGGTTCTTCTTCATAGTTATTGTAACTATACACAGAATATACTTACACACTCTATTTTTGTTTTTTAGGCTCTGTTAAATTTTGAAGAGCAGGAACGTCATAGCAAGAATCCTCAGCCGTTTGATCAAAATGTGTTACAGAATTGCTTGCACAACACATTGCCTCCTTTGGTAAATCTGGATAAATGCAACTCGGTAAGCCTCAGTAACATTTTGTTCCCAGGTTCATTAGCATATTAACTGTACCTTTTAATCATTATGACATTGTAACAGCAACATGTAACCTATTTTTACTTTTTTCATCAACAGATATTGGTACCTATGCTTAATAGGGGACATTGGACACTGTATGTAATCAACCTACACCATCGGTGTATACACATTTTAGATTCGAATCCGTATGGTATAGAACTTGGTGGCACCACATGGAAGGACTATCATTATGACCCAATCTATTTAGGTGGAAGGAAATTCCCATGGGCTAGGGTTATAATGAGTAGGCTGAGCAAAGCGTTACAACATGTTTGCCCCAATGCAGCCTTCCCTAAATTTGGTAATTTTCCAATGGATATGCCATCTAATTGCCCAATAATGAGAACAGGGTCAAACGACTGTGGCTTTTTTGTAATGAGTTACATGAAGTTTTATGATCACATTGCAGGTGTCATAACTTCTTTCAATCAACCAGTAAGTGATTATGCTAACTCTTTTACATTCCGGTTGCCATCATTGTACATGTTAGCTATATACGTGTATAATGCATGCTATGCTTTTATTGCAGGACAATTCCTGAGACCTACGTGCTCATGCCCTTCATCAACTCACATTCCATCGCATGAACAAGGCGCTGCCACTTCCATTAGATATCCAGAGATTTATGTTTGCGCGCAAGTAGTTAACTATGTGTCAGAACTAAGCAATGGTGTGGGCAATGTATCGTACTGTGGTATTTTGGCCATGATGGTTAGTTAACAATGTTAGGAAGCTTCCTTATATGTGCTGTTTTAGAACAATTATTATGCTACTTTGTCTTAGGTTGTTACACAGGTACTTTTTGTGAACATTAGATGGTTGGATACTTATGGTTATGCTGCGACGATGTAAACATTAGATGTTTTCACTTCTGTGGGCTTAAATATGATATTTTTATATGTTATGAAGATCTTATATGAATACCTCATTTCTTAATATTACGATCAGTTCATTTAAGTTTATACTTTTTTGGTTAATATGTATATAAACTTATTGGTATCCCTATCATTTTTATACTATTTATTATACTGTTATTCTCGAATCATATTGCGCATCCACCACATTACTGTTCATATAATTTACGTATTAAACGATTATCATACAGGTTATATACGATGTTTCCTACTTCAAATTATGCTACATTAGTAAGCAATGTACACTATATTTATTAGATTTCAACAACCATCTGTATATAAATCATTTGTCACTCATGCAATTTTTATTGCAAAAAACAGATTATTCGTATCACATACAACAGACTACTCACTGCCTGACTCACTGCTATCGAAATCAACAGACAAATTACTGGTCATATAGTGTACGTATTATACAATCACCATACAGGTTATATACGATGTTTTCTACTTCCAATTATGCAACATTATTAAGCAATATACGCTATATTTATTAGATTTCAACAGCCACATGTATATAAATCATTTGTCACTCATGCAATGTTTATTGCAAAAAACAAATTATTCGTATCACATAGAACAGACTAATCACTGTCTGACTCACTGCTATCGAAATCAATTGCGTGTTTTTTTGATGTTGTGGTCTCATTCCAATCAGGAGCTTTACTTCCACCCTTGTTCCTAGATCCAGGAGGTCGTCCTCTCTTACGTCCAGCAAGGCTAGCCAACCGTAATCTATTTTCCTCCATTGACAAACATGTCCTACTGTTGTGACCATCAGCAATTCCACACTTCTGGCATTTCCTGGTCATTTTCTTTGTACCTTTTGCTCCCAATTTAATAACCTTTTGTTCACTCCCCTTTATTGTTCTTCCTTTGGGTTTTGAGTTATTTGGTCTTGCCAAGCTTATCCCATCGACTGCAAAATCCAGTTTCTGCAATTCAAAAGTAAATATTTCTTAGCATATAATATTATGCAGTCCAACATTCAGTATAACACCATTATTACCTTTCTGGCATGATCACTTTGTTCATTGTCACCACTCTCATTCATATTTGCGTGATCCTGCAAATTAACCTGTACCTGCCAACACATTTTAAGCTCAATCATAAGCCAATAACTCGAACCTATAAATCATTTATATGTATAACCGCAAATCAATATAGTTGTTAAAGATATTACCTCTTCTAATGGACGTATCAGTATAGGTATTTGAACATTGTCCACACCCCGTTCAAGTATATTAGATACGTCTTGAATTTCCTGAAAATTTGGTTGAAGCTCAACATACATCATTTACAAATAAACATTCACAACAATATGATCAAAACCTTGTTATTCCTTTCAACGAATTCACCATCCTTTTCGATGTCTCTATTGTCTTCATCATCGTCCTGATATTTTATTGTTTCATACCTCATCAATATATTATGATGAATAATATGTTACAAAATACATATTAAAACATTACATACCTGTATACCATCTCCTCCACTAGTTCCACATGTCTCCTTAACTTCTATATCTGTCTCCAAACGCGAAAGTACCTCGAGAAGCTCATCCATTACTTCTAGGGCTCTATCATTTCCTACTTTGGATAAACTAGCATGATGCACTACTTTCATTGCCTTTTTAGCAACATCTTCTGTCTATATGATTTTGTTTCTCCATCCTTCCCCTTCAAATTCCTATCATCTCTTGAAAATGAAACATCTTGCCTAGGTGTATCTTTGTAATATGTATTCTTTCGGTATCCGTTCAATCTGAAGATGCATAAACGCGCGTAGTACATGTACACATAATAGCCCTATAAAACAATAACGATCATAAGAATTTTGTATATATGTTTTCAATGTATATATTTACTATTTAGTATTCCATACCTGTATGTTCCCAATGTTTGCATTCACAAGTATACTTTCCTGCATCTTCATCAGCTGTCACTTTGAATTGGTGTTGTCCCCACACAATTTTATTCGATCTTGTTGTATGTTGCACTACCCAATCATTTGCACCCCCTTCTTCGTCATGCATTATCTTGAATGCAGTTGCATATTTCAAAGATTCCTGGAATTTATTCATCATGGCCCTTGTGTATGCTCTTGCAACCCTTATCTCAAACATATATAGCGTGTTCGTTTCCTTTTGACCCTGTGGCATATATAATGCAAATTAGATGACACTTATATTAAGGTATAAATATACAACATAACAATTTATCCTCACCATGCTTCCCACTGCTTCTTTTGACTCTTTCATCTTTCTACTGTGTAGAAGCTTCATCATTTGCTTGGCGAATTGATGAAGCGGAGTGTTTGCATCGACATGTGCACTTTTCACAAGCCTGTTCATGCTTTCACTACGCTGTGTAGACAACATTAGACCACAATAATGATTCTTGAAAAAAGCAGGCACCCAATCCTTACGTATTCCATACATCTTATTGAGAGTAATGTTATCGTGTAGATGGAAATCTTCAAGTAGCATTGACCATGTAGTCTCAAACTCCAACTCAGTCAAAGGATGATGTATTATAGATTGGAACCGTGTCTTAAAGTCCATTTCCTCAAACCTTGCATACAACTCGTTTAGAAAAGGCATATACCTATTTTGCACATGCCATAGACACAAACGATGTATTGTGTGTGGGAAAACCCTCTAGAGTGCTACTGGCATTGCAGGATCTTGATCTGCAATCATATATGACAAAATTGTATGAATCTTATTCCATGTGATAAAGAAAATAAGATCAAATTTAAGACATATTTTATGTATATACATTTCCTTCATTATTATCAGTCGTACCTGTCAGCATCACTCGTGGCCCTTCGGTTCCCATGCATGTTTTGAAGGCGTTGAATACCCATTCAAATGTATCAACAGTTTCATCCCCCAACAATGCGAAAGCAAATATAGTGCAATGGAGGTGGTGATTTGAACCAACAAACATACCTAGTGGTTTTTCATACAGATTAGTCTTATGTGTTGTGTCAAATGTAACTGCATCACCAAAATCCATGTAATCCCCTTGCTGGCTTGCATGTGACCAAAATATGCTCAAAATCTTTCCTTCTTTATCCAATTGGAAGTCAGAGAAAAATTGTGGATTATCCTTTTTGCATGATGCAAAAAAGATAGTAGCTTTGCCACATCATTTGCATTTCTTTCTCGTTGCTTTGCCTTTTTCCTGAAATTATTGTCAACATTTAGCATTAGGCGAAACCAACATTTTTGCAAAATTCAATTCTGAATAACAATCTAAACATATTATAAACTTACAGGTTATACATGTCCTGTGCTGTTACAGGCACACTCTCAGGACCACCGTGCATTTCTGATACATAATCCATAATACAATGTTGCGGGATTCGACTCTCCTGCATTGAACTTATGAACTCCATGTATTCAGGATCATGCGTCTTGTTGCATTGTAATTGATTCTTTTCGGTATCCTTCTTAAAAAATTCATGATTATGATCCAAGTGCAACAAATCAATACGCACTGATATAACTGTCTCTTTTGCATCATCATAAATTTTTTTAAGTTTCATACCGGCCTTGCATTGTGTCCGCTTCGAGCTGGTATTACGTACTTTTGGGTTTGATATTCCCCTTACTGCACTCTTGCCTTCCATCGAGCAATTCAACCACTTACAATTTTTTCGTTCCCTATACTTTTTCAATGGAAATCCAACTTCATACGCATACCTACTATAAAATTTATATGCTTCGTCCACACCACTGAATGTCATACCAACTTTAGGTACCAACCTTGGATCAATTGTAACTTCCTGTGCAAAATAATAATATATATATGTATGTTCATATATTCCATAAATTGTATCATGTATGGTGTCCTACATAATTTTACATTGTATGCAGAATATAACATTTTTCACACCATCTAGCTGCATTCTATTGTATACAATTTAACCTACAATACTGAAAATCCAAATCAGTTAAATAGTACTTACATGTCTCTGCAGAATCACTGGTGTGTCCTGTTCATGCTCACCAATAGTACATAGTATTAAGGTGTTGTCCTCCTTGATTCACTGTCATCCTCGATGCCTCAAATGTGGTCTGATCATCAACTCCCGGGGCCCTCAAAACTGCTGGTGGAGTAATTGCCTCTACAGCAATAGCTGTTTGCATATGCGCACTTGCATCTGAGGTAAACTGGTTCCCTCCTTATTGTTCTTCCTGCACCATTGTTACGATATCCAAGCATGGATTTGTTCGATGAACTGATGTCGACGTCGTATACTCACTGATTGACTCGTTTCCCCATGGCGCCGCCATCTTCTAGATCAGGTTACGCCCTTCAGCCAGCCACGCCCTAACCAATGATTCGTACTGTCTACCTTTTTTGGAAGCCTATGAATATTTCCTCTTGACCATGCGCATATCCATTATCGTGGACGCGATATTCACGGCACATATCCTTTATCCGCTGAATTCTAGGATCGTGGGCGCGCTGATCGTGGGCGTAACAGCCATTTATGCAATTTATACATAGATTTATGATATCGTAATTGTCTGTTTAAATGCGCTTTCCCAATTTTCGGGTTACACGTCACCGGCCCACGTTCGGACAAATGGCCCACGTTTGGTTACGCATTTCTGTACTAACTATTACACTTGCGTAAATGCAGTGCATACATGCGGGCCGCCTGGATCGGCCCATTCGGTGCGACTAGGCTCAGCTCGTCTACGTAACCTGGCCGAGGCTCCCCGCACCTATCTGAAGCCCAGGGCTTCTATTACCATCAGCCTATATATATATATATATTAGGTATTAGGAGCCCTGGGCTCTCTCTAACTAGAGAAAGCCCTGACCAGCACACGCTCATTTGGGTTGACCTGACCCACGTTCGCACCCCGTTCTCAGCTAACGGACCTGGTCAACCCGACCCCCACCGAACGCCTCCAAACCCTCACATGCACATCGGCACCCAAAAACCTAACCTCCCATTGCCACCGACCCCGCTAGCCGCCTCATCCTCCCATCACCAGCCCGCTGTCTCTCCCACAGATCTGGGCTCCCAGAACCTGCATCCCGCATCGTCCTCGCGCGCTGGCCCTCTGATCTGTGCGCCTGCATGCGGTCTAATCCCCATGGCAGGGCCCCGACCGCAAGGATCCCGATGGTGGACAACCGCTGCTGCACTTTCCTGGAGATCCTGATGACGATGGTCGCTGCTGCACCTTCCTGAAGATCCTCCTTTCCATCATCCTCCCGCCGCTCGTCATCTTCGTTTGATTCGGCTGCTGTAGGTAAGCCTCCTTCCCGGCTTCCCCTCACACCGGGTCCCCCCATGATTTGTTCCTCTGTGCACACGCTTCTTGGCCTGGAAGCGCTTGTCGATTTCTAGCTAGTTGTTTCCATAACTCATTTGCCACTTTGCCCCACGTGTCTGTCTGCTTAGCTTCGGTCTAGGTTTTAGTAGGCGAATCGTTCGATCTCAAGCTATTGTGAAGGTGCTGGATCTGAATTCTCAAGTATAAGAGCGTCAAACAATTAACTGCCACCAAATCTTGTGCCAGCTAGCAGGACAGCGGTGGATTATTTCCATGGCATCTTCTCTATGCTAGACGCAAGTCCTGGTGCTTCTAGTTGTTTTTGTCTTAAATAAAGATGCTAATATGCATGTGGCTATGTGAGGTCTATTGCATCCGATTTAGTGCTGCACATTTAAGTAATGTTGATGATTGATTCAAGCAATTTTTTACTTGGCCTTTATATTCTAGATTATGTAACCGGTTGAAACTAAGATATACATGATGATTCACTAAATCATAAATACATTTATATTGCATAATCTGCTACCTAAGGCCTTAGTGCCTATCCTTAACAAATATTTTTTTATACTTGATTCAGCTGTGTAGGTATTTATGGCTGTAAGACAGGCCGTTCAACGAGCACCTCATTATCCAGAGTCTCAATTTAAATGGCTTGATTTCTAAAGTCCAATTAGATTTCCAGTCAGCAATCACATATTAACTACACAAGCAAAGTGCAAAGATATATTATGTTCTTTTTTGAAACAAGTTATTTCTTACAATACCCTTTTCATTGTGTTCTTTTCATTGTATTTTTGCTTCATCTGTCATGTCACGTTGTGGGCCTGGCTAGCTTCAATCCTGCTTTTCCTTTTTCAGTTTCGCCTTTTCCAGTGGTAATACTTGGCAGAGAAATCCTGAGCCAAGCGCAAACCTTCTGCAATACCTGGTAACATATTTTAGGGGCTAGAAACAGGCGACGACAGTTTACGCCTTGTTTTTTTTAAACCAATCTAGCTCTGGATTAGCAATGATTTTTTATGTAGTTCTTGTTTGTTACGACTACTCATGGCACCATTTATGCATACATCTGAACTATTTATGTTGTTGATATGTTTCTAGTGTGGCAATGATTTTTTTACATATAGATGCTTACCAAAAGTTCAAAATCTCTCCGGTCAGTAGCAGTAGAAGCAACACACCCAATTTGTCATGAGTTGCGTCAGAAGGGTTTGGTGAGGTGTCACTTTTGGTGTACCCCACCGAGCAAAAATTAGGGACTGTTAATATAGCTGATCTATTTATGCGAACCAAGACAAGAATCACAAAATTTACACTTAATTTGTGAAGTTTTCATGATTAGTGCTTTCAGTACTATTTTATGCATATAGTCAGACTTATCTACATTTGTTATGTTCTTTTATGCTGATTTGAATTGGTCCTCACATGATCATGTATCAGTACCCAATGATTCAGACTCATCTGATGCTTCTGCTTCCTTACATGAACATGCATCAGTAAGTCAGCCATCTAGCCCTACTTAGTGTAACCAACATGCATGATCCACCTCTGTAATTTTTATTTCCTAAATATGTCTTTTTATGCTAATTTGAATATGCTATTATGCCCAATTACTAGATCGCGCGTATGCTCCGCTTTGTAAACACGTAGACCACCGATTTATACATTTTTATGTTCTTCCTTTTATGCTTTTATACTGATTTGAATTGGTCCTCACATGATCATGCATCAGTACCCAATGATTCAGACTCATCTAATGCTTCTACTTCCTTACATGAATATGCATTAGCAGGTCAGTCATCTAGCCCTACTTACTATAACAAGCATGCATTATCCACCGACGTGATTCTTATTTCTGCTAATTTAAATGTGTTATTATGCTCAATTATCAGATCTCGTGTACGCTCCACGTTGTAAACACGTAGACCACCAATCCTACATTGTTTTGTTCTTCCTATTATGCTTTTACGATGATTTGAATTGGTCCTTTTCAGAACAATGCACCCCCAGTACCTAGTCCACTCTAGAGCAGTATACGACAGATACGCCCAGTACCCCCAGTAAGTATATGTTCTCAGGTCTGATGTTGTAGTTTTGGTGTCAGAGTGATTTTACTCAGCACTTATATAATAGATTTCACAAATCAATATAGTTGCAGCCAAGGATTTATTCATTTTCTTTTCCCCTCTTGACTGTGTCAGGGAAATTGGACTTAAGGGTTTCAGATATTTTTTAAGTGCACTGTACTTTTTTTTCATCCAACTCAAGGCCTGCTCTTTGTGAATTATCAGGTCATTCGTGGCCATTGGTAATATCACCACACGCTCCCGGAGTCCTGCTGTGATCCCGCCCGCTGGCCCGACTTCGTCCCTGGGTGCAGGTGATTCATGAATATCCTGCATGTCTGTTCAGTTCATCTCCGGACGAGACACGAATTGCTGAGTGCAGGTCTGTTCATGCCAAAATCATACAGGAATGAGAGGGTAGAGCTGATAAGCATAATACATGTACGGATTTATGCTCGGATGTGGAGACAAGTAGAAAGTGGTTTGGGGAGCATTGAGTTGTCTTCATGAGATTCAGCCTATTCAGGTCATGTACTCATGTGGCACAGCCTAGAGGACCAACTGACCAAGAATACTAAAGCACATAGGATGTTTAGTTTTCTGATTTTAATTTTTGAATTTCTATCCAAATATAGACTCTTTAGTATGACACCCTTGCATTGGTTTCTTTGATAACATACTAGACAGGGATGACGGCTGAATATGTTATTATAGTCTAGAGAATCTAATTGTATGATCATTATGAAACCTATGAGTGATCATCTTACTAAGAACACGATATTTAAGCATCATGTTTCCATCTATGTCCATATTCAGCATGTTAATTTTACCTATAACACGGGAGATAACACCATGTACCTTTTACAGAGATACTATTGCAAAATACAGCCACAGCATGAAGGACCTTGCTCAACAAATTGTTGTGCATCATCTCAGAAAATCTGAGTCTGCCACCATCTTATATACAAGAGGCGGTTGGAGAAGTTTTCCAGAACATTACTATTAGCTACTATTCTACGTGTCCACAACCTGATCTTGCTCTTGGGTTACAATCTCATGATAAACAATGCTTGTGCTAGTTTCAGTTCTTCAGTGTTTTTATGATTATATCTATATTGTTTAATTATGAACAACTTGTATCTGAATCTGAATGTAACAGATTACTAAATTTTACGACACTTCTTGTTGTGTTTTATGCTTCCATTAAAAACAGGCTTACTGCGTTTTACGCTAAATTTATGACACTTTTTGATGTGTTTTACAGCAATCTCTTGCGAAGTGAGATTGTGCGCGTGTTTTACACTAAATTTCGTACTCATTTACGCCGTTTTAGCTCACGTTTTACGCTGAAATCATTTGAGTCAGAACTCGTGCACGATCGGCTGCACGCGATTTTCACGCCGTAATTTTGGGCCCCGTTTGCTGTTACAAAACAGATATAGGATTTACGATAAATTCTGTACTCATTTTTATGTTGTTTTGGTTCATGTTTTACGCTAAAATCTGTCTGAGTCAGAACCCGATCACGATGGGACGTGCGAGATTTTTACGCCGTAATTTTCGGACCGCATTCATCGTTTCGAAACAGATCTACGATTTACGCTAAAATCCGTAATCATTTACGCTGTTTTGGATCATGTTTTACGCTAAAATCTGTCCAAGTCAGAACCCGATCACGATGGGACGCGCGAGATTTTTACGCCGTAATTTTCGGGCCGCATTTATCGTTTCGAAACAAATCTACGATTTACGCTAAAATTCGTAATCATTTACGCTGTTTTGGTCTACGTTTTACGCTAAAATCTGTTTGAGTAAGACCCTGTGCCCGATGGGACGCACGCTGGTATGGGACATGGCAATACCTGACTGGGGCTTCCTGGTACTAATGGAAGCCCAGGGCTTCCATTACCTCGTCCCTATATATATATATAGATTGTATATTAGGAGCCCTAGGCTTCCAATAACTAAAGGAAGCCTGGGCCAGACAGTGCAATCCGGTCGAGCCGGACCACATCCGGACGTCTATAAAACAGGACCCGGAGTGCTAGGGTTCAGTTTTTCACGCCCCATCTCGATTCATTAGCGACGACGGTTGCCCGATAGCGCGCGCGGCGGTGGACCCCGGCCAGTGGCTGCGGTGGCCGTGGCTCCCCGACCTCGACATGCGGTGGCGGCGGTTCCTAGGCCGGCGGTGGCGGCCCCCGATCCAGAGGGCGAGCGGCGGCGGATCCCAGGCCGGTGGCCGCAACTCCATTACCTCGACGCGCGGTGGCGGAGGTTCCTCGATCCGCAGCGAGGCCCTTGTGCAAGCAAGCGGCGGCGTCCCTAAAGCCCCGAAGAGGCGACACTTCCAAGGCCGGCGAGCAAGCGACGCCCGTCGACGTGCGAGTAGCGACGGCGACGCATGAGGCGCGATGTTCGAGCGAGCGACGTCACGGAAGGGGCGAGATGCGCGCAGCGATGATCGCGCGTGACATCCTCTGATCCGGCGCATTTTTCTTTTCGTTTATTGTGTTTTATGCCTACCACATGTATTATTTACGCTAAAAACTGTATGATTTTATGCTTTAACACAGAGTTCGTATATCAGTTTACTGCATGCACATTGGAAAGACAATTCCTTGATTTATGCTGTTCTTAATTTGCGCGCATGCAATGGAAACTCCCACGATTTTGCCATAATTTTTGGATCTGTATAAAAATAGAAACAGCATGCATGCGGCTGCCATGTTTTTCGGATCTGTCATAAAAATAGGATCGTAATAACAACCTACTAAAGCTATCAACCTCTAATTGACTCGGTAATTGAGGGATTTTATGCTCAAAACTTAAGGTTTTTACGCTCCACCCGGAGATGCGTCCACCAGTGAACAACATGCCAGATTTTTTACGCAGTGTAAGGAATTGCATAAATACCTACACCGTGTAGTATAATTTGTTTCAGTATACATCATAAACTAGTTCTAATGCGTTTAGTTGCATGGCTGTTGGAGGGATCCTATATTTATGAAGGAAATAAAACATTAAATGTGATTTTTTTGTTTCTATACATGCAATTCATTTCCTTTCATTGCATATTCTTTCCATCATAAATTCGTGTGCATGCAGCCTGTAGCAGATTTTTACGCAGTATATCGAATTGCATAATTATCTACACAGTGTAGCATATTTAGTATAAGTATATAGCATAAAATGGTCATTACGAGTTTTAGTTGCATGTCTGTTGCAGCGATCCTAAATTTATGGAGGAAATAAAGCATTTAAAATAGAAACCGCCACACATATCTTTCCTAAATTTACGCGCATGCAAGGGAACATGTTTGACTCATACATGCATTTTGCCATAATTTTAGGATCTGTATAACCGCATGCATGCGACTGCCATGTTTTTCGAATCTGCCATAAAAATAGGATCGTAATAACAACCTACTAGAGCTATCAACCTCTCACATTGGCTCGGTATATACGCTTATAATTTAGGGATTTTATGCTCAAAACTTAAGGTTATTACGCTCCAACCCGGAGGTGCGTCCACCAGTGAACAACATGCCAGATTTTTTACGCAGTGTAACGAATTGCATAAATACCTACACCATGTAGTATAATTTGTATCAGTATATATCATAAACTAGATTTAATGTGTTTTAGCTGCATGGCTGTTGGAGGGATCTTATATTTATGAAGGAAATAAAACATTAAATACGATTTTTTGTTTCTATGCGTGTAATTCATTTCCTTTCATTGCACATTATTTTTATCATAAATTCGTGTGCATGCAGCTGGTAACAGATTTTTACGCAGTATATCGAATTGCATAATTATTAACACAGTGTAGCATATTTAGTCTCAGTATATATCATAAAATGGTCCTTACGCGTCTAGCTGCATGGCTGTTGCAGCGATCCTAAATTTATGGAGGAAATAAAGGATTTTAAAAACAGAAACTGCCGCACATATCTTTCCTAAATTTATGCGCATGCATCTTTCCTAAATTTATGCGCATGCATTGGATCGTGTTTGACTCATGCATGCATTCCTTTTTTTGCGCTAACAGACGTGGGGCAGGTGGCGCACCCGACAGCCTGTTTGGGCGCGCTGGTTGAACCAGTTTGCAGGGGTGGTCGGCCTGGGCTTCCTTTAACTATTGGAAGCCCAGGGCTCCCGTTATACCTGCCCTATATATATATATATATATATATATATATAAAGAACTTTAGTGGTTTCTACCAAATGGTTGTTAGTTTTTTAATAGCTCACAGCCCATAACAAGCTTTTCTACATCTCACACCTCACAACAGCTTTTTTTACAGCTATAGCCTAATCAGACAGACCCTTAGAAAACCCAAAAAACAAATTCAACGATGGACAACACAGCTCGAGCAAAACGACGTTCATTAAATAAATGTTTAATTGTTTTGTCCTGGTGAGTGGTGACAATAGGATGAAGATGATGATAGAGATTACATTGGTATTTTGGCTTATCCATTAACCTTTTCTTGGAATAGAGAATTGTGAGACGTACGACGAAGGAAGTATGAAAATAAGTATTTTATTAGAAAATAAAGCAAAGAGGCTAAACTAAATCATTTAGAACATAATGATTATCTGCCTTATTGCAATAACCAAATAAGAAAGCGGAACCATATGCGCTGTTTGGACCATTATTGTCCCTAAATAAAATCAACTTAAAGTTGGTATAAATAATATATACTAGTGTTGAGCGCCATAATGAGCCAGCGGACGGTCCGGCCCTGAGGCCGGACGGTCCGCGGTCCGGACGGTCCGCGCCTGTGGGCCGGACGGTCCGCGCGTGCGCAGAACAGATTAGGGTTCCGAGTTTTGTGCTACGGTTGTTAGCTATATTCGCGGAATTAGCTCGGAATCAGTTGTGTAAAGGGTCCAACCCCCTCCTCTATAAATAGAGAGGTCTACGACCGATTTGTAATCAACAATCGAATCAATACAACTTCTATTTCGCATTTTATCCTAGGAGTAGTTTTAGTCTAGTTTAGGTTTAGCCTCTCGATCCCCAAATTCTTCGTCTCTCCTCGACTCTACGTCGATTAGAGGAGTCTAGGTCGGCCTGCCCGAGCCTAGACACCACCTAGAATCTCTCCTCCCCGACGGGGTCCCTCTCGGGAGCGAGATCCAGGCGCCGCCGGCGATCTCCCGCCGCCTCTGCGCACGCGCGGACCGTCCGGCTGTCAGGCAGGGAACCCGAGCTTCTGCGTCAGGTCGCGGACCGTCCGGCCCTGCGCCGCAGACCGTCCGCGCCTGACCAGAGAGCACCGCCGCCCCACGCCAGGTCGCGGACCGTCCGGCCCTATGCCGCGGACCGTCCGCGCCTGACCAGAGGGCACCGCCACGGTTCTTGTTGAGTGTTTGGCGCTCCGAAAAGGCATCAACATACTTTTTGGCGACTCCGCTGGGGAAAACAAATATAGACGCATCAAATCGGCCCTCAATGGCCGGTTCAAGAGATAGCTCTGATATTTCCCCAAGCAACATCATAGAGCCGACTTGGGAGACCTTGCCGGCTGACGAACAGCTCCAATTCGAGGAGCACAAGGAGCGTATGATCCAGGAGGCAAAAGCAAAATTCTTGGCCGAATTCAAAGTGGACAGGAACAACAAGGTCGTCCGACATCGGGCGACGAATCCGGCTTCGCTCCAACCCACACCAGATATCCCCAATGTAAGTAATACCAACGAGCTACAATCTCTTAGAAATTATGTAGAAGAGCAACGTGAACAAATGCAGAACATCATAGGGGGTATGCAAAGCGATTTTAAGAGACTAGTACACGCATTTGATAAATCTAATATCGCAAATTTTCCTTCACACGAGGTTGAGTTAGGGGGAAACACACGTAATACATCGGCTACAGGTTGTCACGACCAGTCACAACCCCTTTATGGGATGCTGATGGACACATACCCTGAGCAACCGCAAATCGGCAGCAAATCAGCCGATCTGCACATGCCCGGACCGTCCGCACGTGAGCGCGGACCGTCCGGGCCAACAACAGTCGGGCCTATTTTTAATGAATTACCTAGATATGCGCCCGAGCCACCACACACGGCATAAAATCTAAACTACCCAGTCGGACCGTCCGCATATAACGACGGACGGTCCGCGTATAATCACGGACGGTCCGGGCCAATGTCCGGACAGTCCGCGCATGACCTTTTTGAGGAGGATTGTTACCTGAATCCTCACCCGTCCCAGCAACATTTCCCATCGCGCTATGCAATGCAACAACCCATTAATTCGAGATCTAGAGCCCAGGAAAACTTTTCGGCCCCACCTAGAAGGCCGGAAAGGAACGATCAAACATATGAACCATATAGGGCGAGTGGCAATGCGCCACGTAGCTCAAACCAATGGGGGGAAACACAACATGCTAACATCCAGCCAACCCCACCTATGTTTGACCAGAGAGCCGGTGGTCTCGCACCGGCTGCCATTGATATAGTAAGGGAAGAAATAGCCGGGGCGTTCCGAGATAAGCTCGGAGTAAGCATGGTCCCTGGGGGGCAATCATATCGGAAACCTTATGACAGCCGATTTGATCACCACCCATACCCACAGGGAACCAGGATACCCGAATTCACAAAATTTTCGGGTGATCAAGGAAAGAACACACGTGAACACATAGGCCAATTTTTAGCACAATTAGGAGAGTTGGCCGACACAGAGGCATTTCGCGTACGTTTATTTTCATTATCTTTAACAGGAACTGCGTTTGCATGGTACACCGCTTTACCTCCTAATTCCATTTCATCATGGGGGGATTTAGAACAAAAATTTCATGATCATTTTTTCTCCGGTGACTATGAGTTGGATTTGGTAGATTTAGTGTCATTACGACAAGCAAAAGATGAATCGGTTAATGATTACATCCGGAGATTCCGAGATACAAGAAACCGATGCTTCCAAATTCATTTAGCAGAAAACAGCTAGCAGGATTAGCCTTTAATGGTTTACGATATTATTTAAAAGAAAGATTAGAAGGCATCCAATTTTTTACGCTAGCACAGTTACACCAGAGAGCTTTGGCTTGTGAAAGCCGGAGCAAAGAAACTGCTAAAACAATGTGTCATAACGTACATATAGTAGAATGCGACCAAAGTAGCTCGGATGACGAATCAGCGGAAGTGTATGCTGCTGAAATGGTTTGGCCAAAACAGGCCAAATCTTCGGCTTGTTCCTCCTTGCAGCTGGTTCGAAAGAAACGGCAAGAGGAGGTTAAGTTTACGTTTAATGTTGGTAAGTGTGATAAAATATTTGACGAATTACTCAAAAATGGCAATATTAAAATAAATCACACTGTTCCATCCGCCGACGAGCTAAAACGTCGTGCGTACTGCAAGTGGCATAACTCATTTTCTCATGCCACTAATGATTGTAATGTATTTCGGCGATAGATTCAATCGGCCATTAACGAAGGACGATTGAAATTTCAGGAAATGCAGGTGGATACAGAGCCCTTTCCGATGAACATGATTGACTTCGAGGGCAAGAAAGTCCTGGTTCGGCTAAATACAGCCGATAAAGGCAAAGGCAAGGAAACAATCATCGGCAATGCTAAAAAGGCCGATGGAGATTGTAAAGTTTCTTGCAGGAAAGTGGTAGCCGAGAAGACTCCCGATGGAGGGGAGACCCTGAAGGTGACCATCACAGCCTCTAGCACTGGGGGGCAAGCGCAGACAGGGAGACAGTTGCGGGAACCCATGCTGCGCATCACGGACAGTCCACCGTCCAAACACGGATGGTCTGACGCTTCTCCGGACGGTCCGAAAGACTCTAGCGGATGGTCCGGCCGTGCTCAGGACCCGCAGCGACCACGTACCTTCAAACCACGATGACCCGAGATAGGTACGTGGAAAACAAATACATTTAAAGCAGCTGGTCGGCTGATCAAGCCTGGCCCGACTTTCGATCAATTCTTGTCTAAATACATGAAAAAGAAGGCCGGCCCCAGTGACCGGCCACCAAAGCGACCCCGCTCACCCATTCATGAGCAACGTCAGGTCAGGCCGATTGGACCACCTCACCAATCGGATGAAATGAAAGGTCCTATTGTACAATTGAGACCTAACATGCCGACATGGACACCTCCACCCCCTTATCCATCTATGCCATATCCATACACATACTTACCTCCACCATATGTCCCAAATCAAATGTGGGGCATGCCACCATATCCATTTGGGATGCCACAGTACCCCGCCTGGGGGGCACCCCAAACATCCGTTTTTGATAGGTTGGCGTCGCCAGTGCAAGACCGATTGAGCGCTGCTGAATCCGGTCACCAGGCACAGGCCCAACAAGATTGCCGGACTACTCGGCCTCCTAGGCCGACCAATCCGGCAGGGGGGCATATGCCTGTAGCAACTCAAAGAACAACAAAAAAGGACATCATCAAAATAGGCACTGCAGATGTTGTCATACAGGGAGACAATAAAGGGCCGATGATTTTCGGCGAATCGGCCAACACAACCGAAAAGGATACGGCTACCATCAAAACAGCCGATCCAAAATACTCCATGCCTCGATGGTGCCCAGCGGGATTGACACGATCCCAAAAGAGAAAATTACAGCGCCTAAGAGCAAAGGAGAGCTAGGAGAAGGAGGCGGAAAAGACATTTAATGACACACATCCACTATACCCGCCACCGCAAAAGAAATGGAGACCGAAGGCCGTTGAGAAAAAACAAACGGCCACAGAAATAGAAAGTCAATCTGCACCAGGCGCGGACCGTCTGGCCCCTACGCGCGGATCGTCTGCCGTTCACCAAGAAGTCTCTGGACAACCTGCACCAGGCGCGGACCGTCCGGCCCCCGCACGCAGACCGTCCGTCGTTCACCAGGAAGCCTCCAACGACATGACAACATCAATGGAAGAGGACGACCTGCTGGGAGAAGACCTGGTCGACTACGAGGCTTCTCCAGAACGCCCAGGTATGGATGTAAATATTATTACATTTTCTGCCGATTGTACTATTATCGGCGACGATGAACCTGTTGTTGCCCAGTTTGATTTCGGTCCTAAAGAAGCCGCCTTTACTAAACCAAAGGAATCGGTAAATCATTTAAAGCCGCTCTTCGTGCGCGGTCACATTGATGGAATACCGATTGCTAAGATGTTGGTAGATGGAGGGGCGACTGTAAATCTAATGCCTTATTCATTATACAGAAAATTAGGTAAACAAGATGACGAACTTGTCAAAACCAACATGACCCTCAGCGGTGTTGGGGATAGTTCGATTAAAGCCAGGGGAGTCACGTCCGTTGAATTAACCATCGGGACTAAGACCCTTGCTGCTGCATTCTTTGTCGCTGATGTAGAAGGGAATTACAGTTTAATTCTAGGCAAAGATTGGATTCATGCCAATCAATGTATACCTTCTACATTACATCAAATGCTAATACAATGGGTAGGCGATGAGGTAGAACAAGTACATGCTGATGTATCGGCCTGCATCGCTGTGGCCGATGCCCCTGTACTCTGGACTTATGAGACTGCTACATGTCTCACAGGAGTAGATTTTTCTGATTATCAGTTCATAAGTATAGATAATAAAGGTTTCATTCCTGTAATGCTAGAGCCGATGGAGAATCGGCTAAATCCTAAATAAAGTTTAAATGATGAATACACACAAAGTTCATGAGTCGTGATCACGGACAATTCGGCTCTCAAAGCCGGATGGTCCGGTCTTTCACAAAACAGTTCGGACTTTAAGACCGAACATCTACCACAACGAAAAGACAGTATTAAGGATGATCCGGTCCCCGAGACCGGAAAGTCCGCCATCACACAAAGATCATCTGATTCCTCTGTGGGGGACATGATAGAGGAATTCAGAGATCTTGATAAACTAGGACAGGGGTTTACATCGGCCGATCCTTTGGAGGAGATTGACATAGGAGATGGTAAAACTCCGAGGCCGACTTTTGTAAACAAGACCCTGGAGACCGATTCTAGAAATGAGATGATCGGTCTATTGAAGGAATATTCAGATTGTTTTGCTTGGAATTACACTGAAATGCCTGGACTAAGCCGAGAGATTGTCGAACATCGGCTGCCTATTAATTCTGGTTTCAGACCTTTCAAGCAAAAAGCTAGAACATTTCGTCCAGATCTTCTCCCACGAATCAAGGACGAAATCCACCGGCTGCTAGAAGCTAATTTTATTAGGCCTTGCAGATACACAGAGTGGGTCTCCAATATTGTGCCGGTAGAGAAGAAGGAGTCAGGTAAGCTTAGGGTATGCATTGATTTTCGCAATTTAAATAGAGCAACTCCTAAAGATGAATATCCCATGCCCATAGCCGACACATTAATCAATAATGCATCAGGAAATAGAATTATTAGCTTTCTTGATGGTAATGCCGGATATAACCAGATTTTCATGGCCGAAGAGGATGCGTCTAAAACGGCCTTTATATGTCCAGGCTTCATTGGTTTATTTGAATGGGTTGTCATGACATTCGGTCTTAAAAATGCTGGTGCTACTTATCAGAGGGCTATGAATATGATCTTCCATGAGTTGTTAGGAAACACTGTGGAAGTCTACATTGATGATATTGTAGTCAAATCGGCTGAGTTTAGTCCTCATATAGCTGATTTGCGCAAAGCCTTTGATAAAATGCATCGGTATGGTTTGAAAATGAACCCACGTAAATGTGCTTTTGGAGTGTCGGCTGGTAAGTTTTTAGGATTTGTCATCCATGAACATGGTATAGAAATAGACCCTGACCGAATCAAGTCTATTCGGAATGTGGGACCTCCGACTTGTAAGGTCGAAGTGCAGAAGTTTCTCGGCAAGGTGAATTATTTACGAAGGTTTATTTCTAACCTAGCCGGGAAGATTGATGCCTTCACCCCTATCCTTCAGCTTAAGAATGATGCCGAATTCACTTGGGGGGCAGAGCAGCAGGAAGCATTTGATCTCATTAAAAAATACTTGTCTTTGGCTCCGTGTTAAAAGCACCACAAGTAGGGGCACCATTCAGATTATACATTGCAGCTGAAGACAAGGTTATTGGGGCTGTTCTGACACAAGAAACTGAGGGGAGGGAGCATGTGGTGACATATCTAAGCCGAAGGTTGGTGGATGCTGAAACAAGGTACACTTTTATGGAAAAGTTATGCTTATGCTTGTTTTATGCATGCACCAAATGTAGATGTTATTTACTGTCTAGTCATTGCACTGTTTCTGGTCAAGCCGATGTGATCAAATACATGTTGCATAACCCAATTATGAGTGGTAGGATTGGTAAGTGGGCTTATGCACTCATAGAATATGACTTGGCCTATGAACCATTGAAATCTATGAAAGGCCAAGTCGCAGCGGATTTCATTGTAGAACATCGGGTTAATGATATTCATGAACTAGACATGTCATACCTCACTATTACTCCTTGGACTTTATATTTTGATGGATTGGTTTGCAATGAAGGGCAAGGAATTGGCATTGTGCTTGTTTCACCAAGTAATGTCTCCTTTGACTTCTCTAGCCGATTGAAAACTTATTGCACTAATAATCAAGCTGAATATGAGGCCCTCCTATTCGGCTTAGAACTTTTAAATGGTATGGGAGTAAAACATGTAAAGGTATTTGGTGATTCTCAGCTGGTTGTCCAACAAGTGTTAGAAGAATATCAATGTTTTGATGGTACTCTAAATAGTTACCTTGAGAAGAGGAGGAGCTGGCGCGTAGACACACCAGGAACAGCGAAGGGAGCTCGCCGGAGGAGGGAGGTAAAGTGGTCGGACGAGCGAGGCGTCCGGAGGAAGAAGCACACCGTTGGAGACGAGACGGGAGGAGGAAGGTGGAAGACTCAAGAGTCAACAAGACCAGACCAGTGGCGGCTTCTTCCCCGATGGACGTGAACGGTGGGACGCGCTCCGCTGCTTTTCCCCCCAGCTGTTGTCAACGCGACCCACCGTGCGAGTTGCTGTGGTGCGTGCTCACGTCATGCAGCCTAGTGCTTTTCTCGCAGCTCGCCATGGCGATGGTTCCTGGCCTCTTCCGTTCCTTCTCTCTCCTCGCTATGCTCCCTGCATTGACTTGGGCTTGCTTTGTTTGCTAACATGGCGAACCAGCCCGGGGCCTACATCATCTCTGTACCGAGTGTCGCCGTCGCGTCGGAAAGAAGGGAGGGAGAGGGTAGCATCGCAGCAGGGAAGGGGAGGAGGGAGTTGAGGCATGGCATGCGAGAACGTCACAGGCTCATCGGAGGATGGCCCTTCTTTCTTTCTATGCCATAAATTGTTTATAAAAAACTGGTGTGTCGTGTTCGTTGGAGTACTAAGTTCGTTCGGACACTACAAAGCAAAGATAATTAAGATGCTGGTGCTTGATTTCAACATTACAAGTGCTAATGGGAAAATATATTTATTTGCTCTCCAGTTGCTTAAAAATATACTCAGGACACATGAAATACGATTACCATCTGATTGTGAATTGAGCCATGACTGCATCGACTTGTGCAGAAAGTTGCTGCGGCTCAATTCAGGTTAAGTCACTAATTTGTAGTTACATTGAGTTCCTATGATATCTTCAATTCCTCACTGAATATAGAGCTTTATGATATTGTCATCGATGGTTCAAAGAAGTTTGAACCACATTATTATTCTTACGTTGCAACTTGGAAAGGAGAAATCTCACAAGTATCGTTGTATTAATTTATTATATTTGTTCTTTGGAAAATGAATGGTAGCATGCAATAGCAGTTTTAATTGCAGTGTGATTTTCGCTTTTATTTTTTCAGTGATTCTGTTAGTACCTATTTTTCAGTTTTGATGTTCAACTCAAGACTGTTCCTTAACATTAAGAAATTTTGCAGCAGAGATTTAGCCAGTTTTAGATAAAAGTGTTTTCAGAATACCACTTTTTTCAAGGCATACTTTTTTTCTGCGGAAGTATGTGTAGGAAATAAGAACATTGAAAGTGGATGGTTTCTATTTTTGCGTTTGAGCATATCATGGTGCATAAGCTAATAATATACAGCCGCAGCATAGCCTTGTATCTAGTATTTAAAACTGAGGCTGAAATGTAATGTATACTATTGATGTTATCATATACAGTTATCAGCTAACATTAACTATGTGTGCTAATCTATATAATTGATCCAGTGGAGCGGCTTATAGTTGAAGAATTTGTGCACCACCCATTTCTTTCTGAACATGCTCCAGAGAGGACCTTGAGGTATTGATTTGTCTCCATTATATTCTCACCTACTGCATTTTCTAATGTTCTAAATATTCTGTATTGCATTTACAGCCGGACATTATCTGAAATAAGAGATGGCTTTCCAATAAATAATATCAGTCCAACAAGGCCTTCAAGCCAAAGTTCACAAGAAGATTGTATGCCTTTTCCTTTGGATGATGAGTCAAGTGGACAGGATGAGGGTCCAATTCCTGACAGTAAGAGTCCGATGAAATCTTATGGGTTTCCCACAGGTAAAAGATTGGATAAAACTTCAGGCCAGAGTCCATCAAAACATACCAGTCTGTTCTTCAGGTATGTCTTGGGAAATAATCATGCACCTAGTAGCCAACACCATGGCCATACTGATAAAATGACCAAGGAAAGCAAGATTCATGAAGTGCAAGGTCCAAAAGGTGTTTATCCAGAAGGTATGGAAGTCATTAGTAGTGCAATTCCTCATTTTTTATTATGAACAATCCTTACTGAAATTATTATTTCATTACTTTGTAAATGTAGATTTCCCTATCATTGATTCATTAGAGTTTGTAGATCAGGAATATGTATTTGTGTCTGGACCACACCCAGAGGGATCATCGTCTTCAACAAATGCCTCTCAGCAGCTTAACTTAGCGGCAAAATATGATAATTTGTCTGTTTCACCACCGAAGTTAACTTTCTTGAGTGCACCAATGCCGATAAACTGTTTGCCGATTAATAGACAACAATCTGCTGGGACTGGTAGCTTCGACAGCCACTATTCTCCTGCATCTGTCACTTCACAGGGATCTGCGGATATAAGTGATGCCATGGATCAGCCCCCATCTGATTATCTGACGAGGATTAGATTGTTGGAGCAATATGCATCAGCCATAGCAGGGTTGGTCAGGGATGAGGTAATTTTTTATCTGCTTGGTGGTACCCAGATTCTTTGCTTTCCCTATGTTATATTTTCACTGAGTCACTAGGTCGTGTGTTCGAAGCAGCCTCTCCGCATCTGCGGGGGAAGGCTTGCCTCGGTTTATCCTTTGTCTAGAGCTGTCGGTGTTTAGGGTCCGACCGCACACCCGGGGTTGCCCCTCAAGGTGTTTTTAGGAGTAGGACGGTGTCGACAACTGTAGCAAAATGGTTCGTGCCGATCGCACGAGGGACAGTGGACAAGGTTTACAGGTTCGGGCCGCTTAGAGATGCGTAACACCCTACGTCCTGATGAGTATGCTTGGTGGATGTGTTTACAAGAGAGCTCTCTGGATCGAGAATACAGAGAGTTGATGTGGGAGGCTAAGTAATGGGTCGATCGTTCTGAAGGGGTGCCCCCTAGGCCTTATATACTCGACCGTGGGGCAGTACACATGATGAGATAACAACGAGTAGCTAAAAGATAGTGAACCTCTCGAGATTATCCCCTACGTAACTCTCGCCGACTTATCCTTACGTGGCTTCGCTGCATGGAGGCCCCGACGCGGGAAAGTCGGATCTCTGTTGCGGCCAATGGCTCGGCGCTATGGGCCGTCCGGGTTTGCACCAATCCGGCCCTATGTCGTTCTGCGTTGCTGGTCGTCTTTCCCCAGGCCCACAAAAGAATAACCTTACGATTTATTGGACCCTTGGGTCTTTCGTGAGGTCCTTTACTCTTTTGGTGGACCCGGGGGATATCTATCCCCCACAAGCCCCCGATCTTTGGGTTAATTTAGAGATAATCAACCCGAAGATCTCAGGTCCAGCTTGTAGATGATTTGAAGAAAGATGACTCCTTGCTGTTTTCTATTGCTTTGATCACTTGTCGACCGGAACCTAGCTTCGTGCCTGTGCCTTAGAGATCGGCATTCCTGTTTGTTGGACTCTGAACCTTATTGGGTGCACCGGAGGTGCACCCAATGGGTGTAGCCCCCGAGCTTCGAGTAGATTTTAGAAAATAATCTACTCGAAGGTCTTCATTAGAAATTACTCCCATTTGTGTTTCCTTATTCCAGTTGAGGATTAGCTTCTTAATCTTGTTTCATGCCCTTAGAAATTGGCGCTATCCTGGCTTATAGTGACGATCCATGGGGTGCACCGGAGGTGCACCCAATGGGTGTAGCCCCCGACCTTCAAGTGGATTTTTTGAATAATTCGCTTGAAGGTCTTCTTTTTGCGTCCTGTTGCTGAAGAATACTCTTTCTGCTTATAAAAAGGTTGGCATGATGTCATCCGTGCTATGTCATCAATATTATACTTCGGAGGTCAGCATGTGTTTTGTCTTTTGCAACTGAATTTGCAACCCTTCCATATCTTGCTGAGTAGCATAGTGTATTTGCTCTGCGACTGATTGGACGTTCGATGGACGTTCTCTGTCTAGTCTTCAAGTCATGTCTGTCGACCATATTTTGCACTCTACTGACTATATTTGGCTTCCCTTTAACTCTTGTTGATATCTCATTTTTGTCTTGAGGCATTCACTGCATGCTCTGCACAGATGTGACCATTTTGAAAAATATACTGACAATTCCTGGGCGTCCCCCCCCCAATGGGTGTGAGCAAGGAACGTCTTGGTACGCTGAGTGTTTTAACCGGTTGCTTCTGAGTTGTAATGTGATGGGACGGCGAGTGTAATCATATCCTTTGCGCTGTTGACTGGAGTCCCAATGGGTGTAGTGCTGCATGAAACGGCGTCCGCCGCCTGACGTGTCTTTGGACGGGTGGAGGTGTATATTGAATGCTTTGCGACTGTTCAGTGACCACTGTTGGAGGTGAGCGGTTGCCTTCTTTTCCTATAAATAGTGCCTTTGCCTGCCTGATTTTTTCACATCTCTCGCTGTTCTCCGTTGCCTGCTTTCTTTCTTCTATATTCATTTCCACCATGGGCAAGAAACGCAAGCGCGAACCAACCCCTCCGTCTGAAGATTTCGGTGACTCGGAGTATTCAGAGGAGGAGTTCTCCTCTGAATCCGAGGGGTCTCCGGCTCCCATCCCCCTGCGTGAGTCGTCTGACGACTCAGACGACTCCCAGGGGCTCGCGGCGGAGGTCTGGTCGTACATCCGGGCCGTCGAGCGCTCCGGGCTCGAGGGCTCGGATGAGTCCGAGTACTCCTCGGAGGAGGAGGACTCGGACGACGACGGCGGCGAGGGCGGGGACGACGACGACGACGACGACAATGACGACGACGACGACGACGACGACGACGACGACGACGACGACGGCGGCTGCACCAGGGGCGGCGGCGACAGGGGCGGCACCAAGAGCAGCGGCGGCGGGGGCGGCACCAAGAGCGGTGGCGGCGGCAGGGGCAGGGCCAGTGGCTAGATGCCACTGGTCCTTTTAAATATTAGTATAGATTAGAAGTAGTATAGTTAGATAATGTAGTATTATTAGTAATGTAAAGTAGTATATTGTAGAGTAGTAGTAGTAGTAGCAGTAAAGTGTAGTTTAGTAGTAGAAATAGGGAAGTATCAACTCATAATGAGTTGATTTGTAAATGTTATCACTTCCCTTGAATGAAAAGCAAGTTTGGTTTCCTTTTGATGACTTGTTTCGTCTGACTATGAATCTGAGTTTTTTGAGGCCGTAGATGAACGGCTTGATCGTTATACTGATGCCTCCAAGCAATATTGCAGTCTGTATCAATGTTTTTAGAAGTAATGCCGAGTGATCGGAAGTCGCCGTCGACATTTTAGAAGTAATGCCGAGTGGTTGAACTCCAGATCATCGTTTTAGAGGCAACGCCGAGTGACTAAGTAGTGACTTCGGCATTTTAGAGGCAATGCCGAACAATTTAACTCAAGGTCAGCGTTTTAGAGACAACGCCGGGTGATTGAGGGTCAACGTTGGCGTTTTTAGGAGTAATACCGAACAGTTGAACCCGAGGTCAGTGTTTTAGAAGCAACACTAAGTTATTGAACTTGAGATCAGCGTTTTAGAGGCAACACCGAGTGAGTGAAGGTCAACGTCGGCATTTTAGAAGTAATGCCGAACGATTGAACTCAAGATCAGCGTTTTAGAGGCAACGCCGAGTGACTGGATAGTGACGTCGGCGTTTTAGAGACAGCGCCGAGTTGTTGAACTCGAGATCAGCGTTTTAGAGGCAGCGCCGAGTGATTGAAGGTCAACGTCGGCATTTTAGAAGTAATGCCGAACGATTGAACTCAAGATCAGCGTTTTAGAGGCAACGCCGAGTAACTGGATAGTGACGTCGGCGTTTTAGAGACAGCGCCGAGTTATTGAACTCGAGGTCAGCGTTTTAGAGGCAACGCCGAGTGATTGAAGGTCAACGTCGGCATTTTAGAAGTAATGCCGAACGATTGAACTCAAGATCAGCGTTTTAGAGGTAACGCCGAGTTATTTCGAGGGTTAGCATCCGAGTAAGGGGAGGGCCCACCAGTTTTCTGGGAAATAACTGCCGAATGACCACGTGGCATGCTGGGATTTCGGAAATAACCGCCGAGTGATGACTGGGCACTTTTTGAAACGGTGTCTGGTCCGAGAATATCCCATAAGAGTCGCACTTTTAGCCGCCTTTGCTTTCCGCGCCCTAGTTTTTGCATTCCTGCTTCCAAATCTCCTCTGCGCTTGCCTCCAATTTGCTCGCTGGTGAAATCGAGATGGCTCCCAAGAGGAAAATCGCGAGTTCTTCCGCTGTGGTGATTCCCCCAATTGATCCCAACAGCCAGTTGCCTTTCGCAGGTAATCACATGTCCAACATCTCTGAAACTGAACTCCTCCACCTCGTGTCCATCGGGGTTCTTCCTCCGCGGGAACTCTGTTCTTGGCGGGTTTGCCATGGAACTACGGTTCCGACGGAGGATACCCACGAATCTGTGGTTTACGCTCCCTTTCTTCTCCGTGGCCTTGGCCTTCCTATTTCTCCCTTTTTCCGTGGTCTTCTTGATTTCTACCACATCAACTTAACCCATCTGAACCCTAATTCAATTCTGCAAATTTCTATCTTCGTCCACTTATGTGAGGCCTTTCTCGGTGTGCTGCCGCATTTTGGATTGTGGAAACACCTGTATCACTGTCGCCCTGGGATGGCCGGGGGACAGCATCAGTTGGTTGGAGGTGCCAGCTTGGAGATGCGCCGGGGACGGAAAACTGAGTATCTTGAGATCCCCCTTAAAGACAGCATTAAGGGATGGCGCCTGGAATGGTTTATAGTTGATAACTATGGAAATTCTCTCCCCCCCGGTCAGGAAGACAGCCAGATGTTCGCACCCCGAGCTGGACCGAGTCTCCCACAGACGAGGAGGTGGCTGAAGCTAGTGTGCTGTTAGCTGAAGTTGGGCTATTGAAGGAGAGGGGTTTAACCGCTGAAGCTATAGTCGCTGACTTTGTCTTCAAAAACATTCAGCCGCTGAAAGACAGGGCCCACCCGGCTTATCTGTATCAGGGGCTAGCCGACCCAACTCGAGTTACCAATGGAAGGATCCCTTCTGCAGATTTGGTGAGCCGGCTGGAGATGATTCTCAGAGGCAAAGTATCCAATGTTGGTGCTCCGGTGGCGTATTCAGCCTGGAATCTGCCTCCTGCCAAGGCCTTCACTCGCTTCGTGTCAAACCCGCCTTCAACTGATGGCAATTTGGGCCTTAGAACGCGGCCCTCTGATGAGGAGGTTAGTGCTTTGGTTGCTTCACTTGGGAAAATCCCTGATGATGAAAGACAGACCCATTTCGAGGTGCCTTCGGATCCTACTGATGCTGAAATAAATGCCGTGCTTGACATGTTGGCCGAGGATTCTTCTGACGCTATTCCTACTGAGACATTGGCAGTGGCACCTCTCCCAGAGGTCGGTATAGTCTTGGATGTCCAGAGACCTGTCCGTGCTCGCTCGAAGCGTCCCCGCCGAACCAATCAGACTGATCTTTCCGTTGATGAGCAGAAAAAGAAGAAGAGACGTATTCGGCGAGTATCTAGTTTGAATCAGGGTGCTGGTCCCTCGGCTCCTGCTGATGAGGAGGTTCCTGCATCTGAATTTGCTGATGCTGATCCCAATGGGTGTGGTCCATCTGTTGCTGATCCCAATGGGTGTGGTGCCGGTGTTGCTGATGAAGATGACGAAGAGGAAGAGGATGAGGTTCCTTTGATTCGAAAGAACAGTCGGCAATTCCTCGCCAGTGGGGAAAGTAGTGGGGTTCCCTCCCCGGCCTTATCTGCTCTTGTTGGTCTGCAAAACATATCCCTGGCCGACTTTGATCAAACTCTCGAGGATATGGTCCCAGAGGACTTGTTATCAGGGCCAGTGGACGATGCCGCGACGGAAACCTGTGGTGCTCTGCCGGACGCTGGGTTGAGGTCGTCCCGTGCCTCGTCAACCTTAGAGCACGATCTTGAGGGACGGGACGTTAACTTGGATTGTCCTGATCCCATGGAAATAACCGAGGGCCCGCTAACCTTGGAGACGGTTACTGCTGAAAATTTGGACCCCAAGGATGGTGTCGACACATGTCCAGCCCCCGAGGGTGTCGTGGGGGACGACTTAGCCCGGGCGAAGAGTGCAAGCTACTGCCCAGCCCCCGAGGGTGTTGCCGGGGATAACCCGGCTCAAGTGGGCAGTGCCGACTATGGCCCGGTCCCTGGGGATGCCCAGACAGGATCTCCCTCCGGCACTTCCATGAACGTTCATGCTGGGTCACCTCCACACTCTGGCTGCATGGTGGTGGCCCAAACTTCAGACCGGGGCGTCGCTTTAGAGGGCAGCGTCCCCGTTGATCGAGTATCCGGTTATGCTGAAGAAGATGGACTGATTCCCACTGTTCCATTGCGTGCTGCTTCGGGTGATGACCTTGCGCCTGGTTATCATCTGATTTCTCCTGACTTGGGGATCCCTTCGTTCTTCTCCACCCTCCAGGTACTGTGCTGTTTCTTAGCTTGATTTTTACAATGCCTGAACTCTCGCCATTATGCTCATATGCTCTTCTCATCAGACTTTTGTGGATGGGGTGACCACCCAGCTGAAATTGCATGGTGCTCCTATTCCAGAAGTTGCTTCATCTTTTCCATGTTGGAATCCAGTGTTACTTCGTCGTCGTGTATCCGAGTTAGAGGCGATTAACGCTGGTTAGTGCCCTTTTCCTTTTCTTCGCGTTTGTTGTGGACTGCTTGACCTTCTGACCTTGTTTTGTTTGATTACCTCTTACTAGGAATGACTCGGCAAACTGCACTTCTTGAGGAGAAACATTCTCAGGATCGAGCTGAATTGATTCAGCGATGCACTGATCTTGAGGAAAAGTATTCTCAAAGTCAGATTGAACTGAGTCAGGTTTCTGCTGCCTTGGATGATGCCAATGCGTTGAGTTCTTCTCTGCATGCCCAGCTTGACTCTGAAAAGGTGATATATGAAACTGCACTTTTTTCTTGCCGTGCTCCTATTGTTTGCCTGATTTTCTGAAAGAACTGATTTGCGCTTGCAGGAGGAAAAACGCATCCTTGCCGCTTCTCGAGACAATCTTGATAGGTTGTATCGAGATTCTAGCAACTCGCTGACCATCTTGGAGAGAAGTCATCGCTTTTCCATGGAGGAGTTGAACAATCTTCGCTATAAGTTGCAGGAGTCCTTGGATGATGTGATTCGCCTTCGGGAGTTGATATCAGCTAAAGACGTTGTCATCAAGAATCTGCGTGCTTCCAAAAAATCTGTTACCCAGGAGCTAGAGGCTGCCCAGTCGGCTGTCAAGGCTGCTGAAGAAACTTCCAATACTCTGAGAGCCCAACGCGATAGGGCCATGGACAAGGCCATTCGAGCGGGACGAATTCTGATGAGGAGGCCTGGCGTAGTCGTTCCTGAAGATATAAGGGCTGACGTGAACGCCGCCCCTGACTCCTCGAGTCGTCCTTCTTCGTCAACTGCTCCTGGGAAAGACATTGCAAAATAGAGAAAACATTTCGCATGCTCCAAGCGCGCAGCTTGCATGACTGAATATTTGTCAGAGAACACCGGTTTATTTGAGTGACATAGTTATTCTATCATTGTATCAGGATTTTTTAGTTCAATGAGTTTGGTAGTAATGATGCATGATGACTATGAATTTTGCGTGTGGGATATGGAGATCATCCCCTGAATTAAATAAGCGAGAGCATGTTGTATTGGTCTTAAGCAAGCGCCAATTGGAGTTGATCGCTTCGTTAGCTGGGCATAGTGGTCGCCCTGAGTTAAGTAAAACATGAGCATGTTGCACCGCCTTAAGTCGTTGCCGACTTAAATCGATTGCTCCGTTAGCAGGGCTTAGTGGTCACCCCGAGTTAAGTAAGCGTGAGCATGTTGCACCGCCTTAAGTCGTTGCCGACTTAAGTCGATTGCTCCGTTAGCAGGGCATAGTGGTCACCCCGAGTTAAGTAAGCGTGAGCATGTTGCACCGCCTTAAGTCGTTGCCGACTTAAGTCGATTGCTCCGTTAGCAGGGCATAGTGGTCACCCCGAGTTAAGTAAGCGTGAGCATGTTGCACCGCCTTAAGTCGTTGCCGACTTAAGTCGATTGCTCCGTTAGCAGGGCATAGTGGTCACCCCGAGTTAAGTAAGAATGCGAGTCAATCGTATATAAATTGAGTATACTTGAAACCTTTTCTTTATTGACGACGTATTTCCACTTTACAGAGTACATCATTGTTATCCCAGCAGTTTTGAGGTACGGCTAAGGATAAAACTTTCTCAGGTGTTCTATGTTCCAAGAGTTCCCGACTTCCGTGCCATCCATCTGAGTGAGGCGATATGATCCGGGCCGAGTGACTTCTGCCACTATGAAAGGCCCTTCCCATAAGGGTGATAACTTGTGTCGTCCTTCTCCCGTTAGAATTCGGCGAAGGACGAGCTCCCCTACTGAAAAGAATCGTTGCCGCACAGCCTTGTCGTGATAACGCCTTAGAGTCTGCTGGTATCTTGCTGACTGGATTACTGCATTTAGCCGTTCTTCTTCGAGTATATCTATGTCCTCTAGTCTGGTGGTCTCAGCTTCTGCTATGCTTTCAAAAATCAGCCTTGGCGCCCCAAACTTGAGATCAGCAGGCAGCACTGCTTCCGACCCATAGACCATGAAGAAAGGAGTGTTTCCATGCAAGGCTCGGCTAGGTTGAGTTCTTAGGCTCCAAACAACATAGGGCAATTCCCTTATCCACTTCCCTGCGAATTTTTCATTCTTATCAAAAATCTTTTTCCTGAGTGCATCCAATATCATCCCGTTAGCCCGCTCAACTTGCCCGTTGGCTCTCGGATGGGCTACAGATGCATACTTGATCTGAATACTTTTTTGCTCGCAGAAATCAAAGAACTCTGAACTTGTGAAGTTGGATCCTAGATCAGTTATGATGCTGTTTGGTATCCCGAATCTGAATATTATATCTTGTATGAATTCCACAGCCTTGGCAGAGGTTAAGGAGGCAATGGGCTTGAATTCTATCCATTTAGTGAATTTGTCAATTGCTACCAACACATGAGTATATCCCCCTTGAGCTTTCTTGAAAGGTCCGATCATATCCAGCCCCCAGCATGCAAAAGGCCAAGTTACTGGTATGGTCTGCAGCTGCTGTGCTGGCAAGTGCTGTTGCTTCGACAAGTATTGGCAAGCTTCGCACCTCTGAACTAACTCGGCTGCATCATTCTTTGCTGTTGGCCAATAGAATCCTGACCTGAAGACCTTCCCAACTAGTGTTCTGGAGGCTGCATGTATCCCACATTGTCCAGCGTGGACCTCTTCTAGTAGTTGCTTTCCAGTGGATGGGAGAATGCACTTCATGAAGACGCCTGATGCACCCCTTCTGTATAATGTCTCCCCAATGAGTGTATAATGAGCCGACTGTCTTGCAATGCGCTCCGCCAAGTTCTTATCGTCTGGTTCTTCTTCATTCTTTATGTACTTAATGATTGGCCTTCTCCAGTCATCAAGATCTGACTCAGGTTGATTTATGATGTTGCACTCCTCTACTTGATCCGTTGAGATACTCGGCTGCAGGATTTCTTGCACGAAAACCCCAGGTGGGACCTGAGTTCGACTGGACCCCAGCTTGGATAGTGCGTCAGCTGCCGTATTCCGATCTCTTTCCACATGATGAAATTCTAAACCCTCGAATTTATCCTCCAGTTTTCGGACGGCGGTGCAGTATCTTCCCATCGAATCATTTGAGCAATCCCACTCCTTATTTATCTGGCTGATAACTACCAGAGAATCCCCGTACACCATTAATCTTTTGACGCCCAGTGTTATGGCAATGTTCAATCCATGGATCAAAGCTTCATACTCGGCTGCATTGTTGGAGGCCGGGAATAGCAGCTGGAGGGCGTACTTGAGGTGTTCGCCTCCTGGTGCAGTGAAAAGAATCCCCGCTCCTGCTCCTTGCAGCTTGAGTGAGCCATCAAAATACATTCGCCATACTTCTGCAGTCTCCGGGTTGTCTGGTACTTGTTGTTCAGTCCACTCTGATACGAAATCGACTAGTGCTTGGGTTTTGATGGCAGTGCGAGGCCGAAACTCGATGTCATGAGATCCCAGCTCACAGGCCCACTTGGCTATTCGACCGATGGCCTCCTTGTTGTGAAGAATATCCCCTATTGGAAAACTCGTGACCACTATGACTTTGTGATCGTCAAAGTAGTGACGCAGCTTGCGGGCAGTTAGAAGTACTGCATACAATAGCTTCTGGATTTGAGAATACTTTTTCTTTGAGGGGCCAAGGACTTCACTGATGAAATACACAGGATGTTGTACTGGATAGGCGTGCCCTTCTTCTGCTCGCTCGACTACTAACGCGGTGCTTACCACGTGAGTCGTGCAAGAGATGTACAGTAGCAAATCTTCAGCTGGTTGAGTTGATGTAGCTCGTCGAGGTGGTTTCAGTACTGGCGGTGTTGTCAAGAATTTTTTCAGAGCATCTAGAGCTTCTTGTGCTTCTGAAGTCCACTGAAATTTATCCACCTTCTTGAGTAACTTATAAAACGGCAAACCTTTTTCTCCCAGCCTGGATATAAATCTGCTTAAAGCTGCCATGCATCCAGTAAGTCGCTGAACCTTCTTCTGCGATCGAGGTGCTTCCATCTTCATGATAGCTTCAATCTTATCTGGATTAGCTTCAATTCCTCGGTGGCTGACGATAAATCCGAGCAACTTTCCGGCTGGTACCCCAAAAACACATTTCTCGGGATTAAGCTTCCACCTATACCGCCTCAGGCTGTTGAAAACCAGTTGCAAATCTTCGATGAAGTCCTTTGAGTCCTGTGTTTTGATCACCACGTCATCCACATAAGCCTCCACACGCTTGCCCCAGTGATCGGCTAAGCATGTTTGAATAGCTCTCTGGTAAGTTGCTCCAGCGTTCTTAAGGCCAAACGGCATGGAGGTATAACAGAAAGCGCCAAACGGAGTAATGAATGCCGTTTTTTCTTCATCTTCCTTTGCCAGGCTGATCTGATGGTACCCAGAATAACAATCCAAGAAAGACAACATAGAACATCCAGCGGTGGAGTCCACCACCTGATCTATCCTCGGGAGCCCGAAGGGATCCTTCGGACAGTGTTTGTTGAGATCAGTATAATCAACACACATGCGCCAGTCCACTTTATTCTTTTTGAGTACAAGAACAGGATTGGCTAACCACTCAGGATGTAATACTTCTCTAATGAATCCGGCCGCGACCAAGCGAGCTAACTCGGCGCGAATGGCTTCCCTCTTATCAGGCGTGAAACGACGTAACTTCTGTCGAATCGGCCTCGCCTGGGGAAAGACCTTTAGCTTGTGCTCGGCCAGTTCTCTCGGGACTCCCGGCATATCCGCAGGTTGCCATGCGAATACGTCTCGGTTATCTTGCAGAAACTGGACGAGCGCGCTTTCCTATTTGTTGTCCAAACTGGAGCTGATGATGGCCGTCTTGCGCTCATCAGCGAACCCCAGGTTGATTCTTTTAGTTTCTTCAGTCGGCCGCATAGAGGTCGCGGTCTGAGCTTCATTCGCCGGTATTGCGAGGTCTTCCTCAGGCTTAGAGTTCGCCATTGCGGAGGGAGCTGTCGATGGCTTGGCGGTGAGGGCTGCTTGAATAGCCACTCGGAAACATTCTGCGGCGCCTTGGAGGTCGGCGCGCACAGTTATGATCCCTTGTGGCCCCGGCATTTTCAGTATCATGTATGTGTAATGCGGAATGGCCATGAATTTGGCCAATCCTGGCCTCCCGATGATGGCGTTGTACCCGCAGTCGAAGTTTGCCACTTCAAACCTCAGGAACTCGGTTCTGTAGTTCTCCGGAGTTCCAAAGGTGACCGGCATGTAGATGTGGCCCAGCGGGTATTCCCCTTCTGTCGGCACGATGCCGAAGAAAGGAGTGTCCGACTCGTGGAGCTCTTTGAGATGAACTCCCAAGCTTTGGAGTGTCCGGGGGAAGGTGATGTTGATGCTGCTCCCCCCGTCCACTAACACCTTTTTCACCCGGCTCTCTCGGATCACCGGATCGACGAGAAGCGGGTATTTGCCCGGATGATCAAAGTTGAGCCATTGATCCGCCCGAGTGAAGGTGATCGGGTGCTCCGACCATCGGTATGGGGCGGGAGGGCCGACGGTTGCCACTAGTATCTGGCGATCATTGAGCTTTTGCTGTCTTCTGCTCTCCTGTGATCCGTGTCCGCCGAAGATGACGTTGACCTCCCTGTCAACGCGCGGGAAAGCTCCTCCTCCTCCTCCCTCCTCCTGCCGATGGGGTTGTCGTGGTTCATCTGGTCCTCCTCTTGGCGGAGGGGGAGGTAGAGGTTGGAAGGGTCGGCCGTGTCCGACGGAGTGCTTGAAGTCCCGGCAGTTACGAAGAGTGTGTCGCATGTCCTTGTGGTACGGGCACTGGGCGTCGAGGATGTCGTCCAGTGTGCGTTCGCCTCCACGAGGTCCTCCTCGAGCGCGGGCGGCGGGTGGTCCGGCGGCGTGTACTTCTTCGCGTGGCCGCTTCTCCCATCGCTTGTCAGGTTGCTGGTTCGCGTCGTGCCGCGGTGCTGCCGGCGCGGGCTTCGCTCCTCCGATGAGGTCCTGGGCTCGCTCGTCGGCGGTGATGTAGAGGTCGGCCTCCCGGAATAGCTCCTCCGAGGTGGTCGGCGCCCTTTGTAGTATGGCTCGGACAAAAGCCGAGTCATTGGATCCTCGGTAGAAGTCCTCGATCACGGCCGCCTCCGTGACATCGGGGATGCGATTCCTCATGGTTTGAAACCTCTTGAGGTATGATCGGAGAGTCTCGTCCCCCCGGCGCTTGATAGATTTGAGGTCCCACGGCTGCGCCGGCTTGTCGGAGAGGGACTGGAAGTTGGCGGTGAAACGCCGACTGAAGTCTCCCCAGACGTCGATGCAGTGTCGGGGTAGATGTCGTAGCCATTGCAGCGCGTCTTGTCCAAGGACAATGGGCAAATACGCGGTCATCACGTCCTCGGATGCTCCGGCAGCTCGAGCAGCGGTGGTGTAGACGGCTAACCAACCCCACGGATCCTGCTTAGGTTCATACTTGTCAACATTGGATACCTTGAAGTTGGGAGGCCATTGGATGGCCCTAAGGCGCGGAGTAAGGGCGGACACTCCGCACGTGTCCTCCTGTCGTCGGGGTCGATGCCTGTCCCGGGGAGGGGAGTTGTGGTTGTGGTTCCTCGACCGTCCCCGGGAGGTTCCGCCAGTTGAAGCCGTCGCCGACTCAGTCCTGGTAGCTTGGCTCTGAGTCGGGGCACCGTGATCCCTGTCGTACTCCTCTCGACGACGAATTTCGTTCTCATGCCGCCGTTCTCGCGAAGCGTTGATGGAGCTCCGCGCGTCTCGGCGACTGTTGATGGCGTGTCGTAGATCGTTCGGTGGGTGAGCAAGCGGTAGAAGATGGTTGGCCGCCTGGGTGAACAGTCGTCGGTAACCGTCGGCGTCAGGAGTCCGAGGAAGTCCTTCCGCTATCCGAGCCAGCACCCCTCCGACCTCGCTCGGCGTGTTCATGGCTCGGGCGAAGTCGGGGTTCAGATTACGCCCGAAGAGTGGATTCTCGCGACGTTGCCTTGTATCCTGCTCAGCCTGCTCCTGAGCTCGTCGGCGATCACGTCGCCGGGAGTTCCTTCGCTCTCTGAAAACGCATTCTTCCGGGGTTTCTCCTACCTCCGAGACCTCGTCTCGCGAGACAGGTTGTTCCGGATTCCGCTCTCCGGCCGCGTGATGTCTTCGAACATTCCGGCGCCGGTTCCTCCGTCGACGGGACTCTCGCTGGGGCGGTTCCTCCCCGGGTACAGTCGGCTCGTCGTCGGAGATGGCCGGCGATTCTGCCCTCCCGATGAAGAGGACGTCGGGGTAGAACGACGCTGCCGGCGTGGTGATCTTCTTCCGGGGAACTGGAGGTTGCGCTTCTCTGGTATTTTCGGAGTTTGTTGAGGAAGACTCCTTTTTTGGCGGATCCGCAATACGGTGCAGAATTCCTTCTTCATCCGCTACGAACGAGATTGTTCCGAAGCAGAGCATAGATCCGGGGCGCAGGGTGATCTTGTTGTAGAAGGAGATGGCCATTGAGCTAGCTTGGATTGTCAACACACCCCCTACCTGGCGCGCCAGCTGTCGGTGTTTAGGGTCCGACCGCACACCCGGGGTTGCCCCTCAAGGTGTTTTTAGGAGTAGGACGGTGTCGACAACTGTAGCAAAATGGTTCGTGCCGATCGCACGAGGGACAGTGGACAAGGTTTACAGGTTCGGGCCGCTTAGAGATGCGTAACACCCTACGTCCTGATGAGTATGCTTGGTGGATGTGTTTACAAGAGAGCTCTCTGGATCGAGAATACAGAGAGTTGATGTGGGAGGCTAAGTAATGGGTCGATCGTTCTGAAGGGGTGCCCCCTAGGCCTTATATACTCGACCGTGGGGCAGTACACATGATGAGATAACAACGAGTAGCTAAAAGATAGTGAACCTCTCGAGATTATCCCCTACGTAACTCTCGCCGACTTATCCTTACGTGGCTTCGCTGCATGGAGGCCCCGACGCGGGAAAGTCGGATCTCTGTTGCGGCCAATGGCTCGGCGCTATGGGCCGTCCGGGTTTGCACCAATCCGGCCCTATGTCGTTCTGCGTTGCTGGTCGTCTTTCCCCAGGCCCACAAAAGAATAACCTTACGATTTATTGGACCCTTGGGTCTTTCGTGAGGTCCTTTACTCTTTTGGTGGACCCGGGGGATATCTATCCCCCACAAGACCCTCTTTGGACCTCGCTCGTGTGGGAGCCTCTGTCACACCCGGTTTTGGAAGGCAAACCGAATGCGAACTATGTACGTGCCAGGATCAGAACTCACGTACACAGCGATTACATAAATGAACATCGTCGCACAATGCTCGAATAATAACATAAAAGAGTATTAACTTATTACATCACAGAGTCATAGACATTCACATAGTCATCAAGTTAACAGTTAAATCAAAGTGCTAGCGAAACGCAGTAAAGATAAGGCCTTCACAGGCAGCTGACTGGGGGTTGCCGCCAACCCACACCTAGAATTCGTCGTAGTCTTGGAACTCCTGGAAGTCTCCTTCCACGGCTTCGCCTTCTCCTGAGCGGTGGTTACAATGCGGACAACCTGGTGTTTTGTGGTAAAGCAAGGATGAGTACACATCAACGTACTCAGCAAATGTCCCGTTTGTTTGGCTGAAGTGGACTAGCTTTATGTGGGGTTAGGCTCAAGCAGTTGCTTTTAGTTGGTCAGGTATTTATCATTAGTAGAAGCCAGATTTTAGCATTAACCAACCCATGAACCATTTCCTCATCGAGGAACAACATCATCATATTCGAACCAAAACCATAACATAATCCTTGTATCTCGAACCATCTGTATCTCTAATCAAAGAGGATCCCAAGGCTGCTCTTAACCGTGAGCACGGCTGATATATCAGTTTCACTACCCTCTGTAGAGGTCGCACACTTTACCCATGAGTCATGATTCCCTTTCTGCCCGGGGAGAGCTAATCCCCATTGACCACTACCTAGGTGGTCCGGCAGGGTATCACTACGTAGCTGTTACAAAGATTCCCTAGAGATCATAGCTGCCCGTTAGGTTTCTCCAGTTTGATAAACACAGTACTCCTCCCCGCAGGAGAGTGACTAACAAAAGCAAAACGAAAGAACCTCGGCACTCAGCCTCGGCAGAGCAAGCACTGTGCCTGGACCCCATTGACGGCACGACGGCGAAGCAACTACACCTCTAGTTCCTCTAATTAATTAGCTAAGGGCACCCCATTTCACCCTCATGGTTGCACTGTTATCCCGGGTGGTCTCTCAACGAACAGGTCCTTACGGAGAGGTACTCAGGAAACAGCCTGAGCCCCCTAGAGTATCACAAGATCATCAACATCATCAGGATAACAGTATCATAAATATTCACATCATGTTCATTGATTAAGTTAAGGCAATAGCAGAATGCTAACCATAACAGCCCATAAGGTCATCAAGGATAAAGTGAAGTGTAAAGCTAGTCAATCCTTAGGTTTCAAGTAAGTAATGCGGGGTAGTAAGTTATAAATGAATGGGACATAATGGGCCAGAGGACACTTGCCTTCACCAAACTGCTGATCAGAGACTTCCTCTGCAACTTCCTCGGGAAACACAGACTGCTCGTTGTCTACGTAAAGTAATTATTCACACTATGCACTTGGGAAATATCAAACAAAAACAATATACCTAACATATGCAGCAGAGAGATCACAAGTTCATAATAGAAAAGGGATAGGCACTTTGGTATTCTCTAGGTCTAGGGTAGAGGACTATACAAAGTGATTCATTATCCACTAATCAGGTTTAAGTCAGTGGTGGGATTAAATCATTATCTGGTTTTAAGTTCCTAAACTTAGGTGTTTAAGTCCATAAACTTAAGTGCTCCAACTTTTATTAAAGTCTACCAATTTCTAATTATCTCAAATAAGGTTCCAATAACCTTAATCCTATCCTAATGATTAACCATTAATTGGGACATGGAAACAGCAGGGAAACCTTGCTTAAACAGATAGATAATAATATTATGAACATTTTGCAATTTGAAGCACCTAATTTGGAGTTCATATGGCAAAGTTATAAATTTTACAAGTTTAGGGGTTAAAAATATACCCTAAGGACCTATTTTGGATTAAATAAAAGGTCCGAGGACCTAACTGTAAGAAACCAGGGACGGCGGGTTCAAATTCCAGAAAACAGGGGGGCTCTTTAAGAAAACGCGCGGGCGAAGGGGTATCGGGCTTTAATAGCCGTTGGATCTCGGACGGATGGCCAGGATTAGATCCTGCGGGCGGGCGCGCGAGCGCGCGGCGGCCTGGGCGGCTGACAGGCGGGGCCGGGCGGCAGAGCGGGGCGCGGGCGGGCTGACAGGCGGGACCGGTGGGCAGCGCGAGCGCGCGGGCGGGCTGACAGGCGGGGCCGGGCGAGCAGAGAGAGCGAGGGAAGCGGCGCGCGGGCGCGGGGAACGGTTGCGCTGACGGGTGGGCCCGCCAGGGCAGAGAGAGCGGGGGAAAGCGGGCGCGCGGAATGGGCCAATTGGGCCGAAAGGCCGAGGGGGGCGGGGGTTTGGGCTTCTTTTCCTTTTCTTTTTAATCTGGAATTGTTTTCTCTTTTCTTTTTATTTTCTCTTTTTGATTCAAATTCAATTTAGACTTTTTGAGAATTATGCACCAAACAAAAGTGAAATCTAGGGTTCAACATGATGCAACAGTTCACACTCCCTTAGGGTTTAACCTATCACACTATTATTACAAATAAAATAAGCACTTTTCTCCTATAGAAATGAGAAAGAAAAGATTGGGGAAGGATGAGAAAAGGGAAGTAACACCTGAATTTGTGAATATGAGCAAAGAAATTTTATACCCCCAAATTCAGGGTGTTACAAACCTATCCCCCTTAAAAGAATCTCGCCCCGAGATTCAAGGTTGGTCAGCAAAGAGTTCAGGGTATTTGGCTTTCAGATCATCTTCTCGTTCCCAGGTTGCTTCTTCCTCCGAGTGGTGACCCCATCTGACTTTGCACATTCTGATGGTGTTCCTCCGGGTGACTCTGTCTGCAAACTCCAGAATCTGCGTTGGCTTCTCTATGTATGTCAGATCCTCCTGGACTTCCAAACCCTCCACTGGCAACTGTTCTTCTGGTACTCGCAGACACTTCTTCAATTGTGACACGTGGAACACATTGTGCACTGCCGACAAACTTTCTGGTAGGTTGAGTTGGTAAGCCACTTCTCCACGCTTTGCCTGAATCTGATATGGTCCAACGTACCGGGGTGCTAACTTGCCTTTAACTCCGAACCTTCTGACTCCCCTGATAGGTGACACCTTCAGATAGACGAAATCCCCCACTTCGAAACTCAGTTCTCTTCTCCTTCGGTCCGCATAGCTTCGCTGTCTTGATTGTGCTATCTTCAGATTCTCCCGAACCATTTTGATATTCTCTTCGGCTTCAAGCAGGATGTCGGGGCCAAACACCTGTCTCTCTCCAGGCTAGTCCCAATGCAGCGGAGTCCTACAACTCCGTCCATAGAGTGCCTGAAACGGCGACATCTTCAAGCTGGCCTGGTAACTATTGTTATAGGAGAATTCTGCATAAGGTAACCTTTTGTCCCATCCTGACTTGTCTTGCAACGCACAGGCTCTCAGCATATCTTCTAGGATCTGGTTAGTTCTTTCAGTCTGACCGTCTGTCTGTGGATGATAAGCCGAGCTGAAGTTCAAATGTGTGCCCAAAGCTTCTTGTAGCTGCTGCCAAAAATGAGAGGTGAACTGCGTTCCTTGATCTGACACTATCTTCTTTGGCACACCATGAAGGCAGACTATCCGTGACATGTATAACTCAGCTAACGTTGCTCCGGTGTATGTTGTCTTCACGGGTATGAAATGGGCCACCTTTGTTAAGCGGTCCACAACCACCCAGATGGAATCATAGCCGACCCGGGTACGAGGTAGACCAACTATAAAATCCATCCCGATCTCATCCCACTTCCACTGAGGAATCCGCAATGGCTGCAACAATCCGGCAGGCCTTTGATGCTCTGCTTTGGTTCTTTGACAGCTATCACAGATGGCGACATATTCTGCGATTTCTCTTTTCATGCCATACCACCAAAACCTCCTTTTTAAATCCTGGTACATCTTTTCACTTCCCGGGTGTATGGAGTAGGCTGTCTCATGAGCTTCCTTTAGGATCAGCTCCCGAATAGGTTTGAGGTCGGGGACACACAATCGGTCCTTGAACCATATTACTCCCTCTTCATCCTCCCGAAAGTCTTTGCCTCTACCTTCTAAGATTAGCTGCCGGATCTTGTTGATGCTTTCATCATCCTTCTGCCCTTCTTTGATTTCCCGCTCTAGGGTGGGCTCTAATTCCACTGTTACTCCTTGCGTACTGTTCAGGAAACCGAGACTCAGTCTGTCGAACTCCTTGGCTAACTCATATGGCATTGGGTACGTGGCCAACATATTGACTTGACTCTTCCTGCTCAGTGCATCTGCAACCACATTGGCTTTGCCTGGATGGTAATGTATCTCCAACTCATAGTCCTTGATCAATTCCAACCATCTTCGCTGTCTCATGTTTAACTCTGACTGGGTGAATATGTATTTCAGACTTTTATGATCTGTGTAAATGTCGCACTTCTGCCCATACAGGTAATGTCTCCAGGTCTTCAAAGCATGAACTACTGCTGCCAACTCCAGGTCATGTGTGGGATAATTTTTCTCATGGATCTTCAGCTGTCGAGATGAATATGCTACAACTCTTCCTTCTTGCATTAGCACACATCCCAATCCGGTGTAAGAAGCATCGCAATACACTGAGAATGGCTTGTGAACATCAGGCAGGACTAACACCGGAGCTGTAGTCAATCTATTTTTCAGTTCTTCAAATGCTTCCTGACACTTTTGGGTCCACTTAAACTCAACTTTCTTCGCTAGTAACGCTGTCATTGGTCTAGCAATCTTTGAGAAGCCTTCGATGAAACGCCTGTAATACCCAGCCATTCCAATGAAGCTCTTGATCCCACGAACATCCTTTGGTGCTTTCCAGTTCAGGATATCTGCTACTTTCTTTGGATCCACTGCCAACCCATCTTGGTTTATGATGTGACCCAGAAACAGGACTTCATGAATCCAGAACTCGCATTTGCCCAGCTTGGCATACAACTGATGCTCTCGAAGTCTTTGCAATACCATCTTCAAATGCTCTACATGATCTTCCTCACTTCGAGAGTATATAAGAATATCATCGATAAAACTACCACAAACTTGTCCAGATAATCCATGAACACGCTGTTCATCAGATACATAAAGAAGGCTGGCGCATTTGTCAAACCAAAGGACATAACTGTGAATTCATATAACCCGTACTTGGTGATGAATGCCGTCTTCGGTATGTCCGAGGGTCGGATTCTGAGTTGATGGTAACCTGATCTCAGATCTATCTTCGAGAATACGCTGGCACCTCTGAGCTGGTCGAACAAATCTTCTATCCTTGGCAGGGGGTACTTGTTCTTGACAGTGACTTCATTCAAGGCTCTGTAGTCTATGCACATCCTTTTGGTACCATCTTTCTTCTCTACAAACAACACCGGAGCGGCCCAAGGCGAGGTACTTGGTCTGATGTAACCCTTCTCTAACATCTCATCTATCTGCTTCTTGAGTTCCACCAATTCTGGTCCAGACACTCGGTAGGCTCTTTTGGAAATGGGGGCGGTACCAGGGATAAGCTCTATGGCAAATTCAACTTTTCTCTCGGGTGGCATGCCCGTTAGCTCCTCGGGAAATACGTCCGGAAAGTCCGACACAACCCCGATAGCCTCGAGCGGGTTGGGCTCCTTACTATCAACTGAAATCTGGTGACAGACACCCTCCGCTGAATTAGGCATCCTTAGCTCGGCCACTACCTCTTCTCCTGACGGGGACTTCAATGTTACGGTCCTTTTGTCACAGCTAACATTCGCTTCATACTTCATTAACCAATTCATCCCTAGAATGACATCTATCCCAGGGGTGTCTATTACTATTAAGTCACTGGGGAATCCTATCCCCCTTATTTCCACCCTTATATTTGAGCATATTTTATCTGTTTGCACCTTGCCACCAACTGAATTAATCCTCATGGGCGGCATCATTGCCTCTACTGAGATGTTATGCAATTCTACCCAGGTTGCAGTGACAAATGAATGAGTTGCACCAGTATCAAATAGCACTTTCGTGGGATGAGATTCGACTGAGAACATACCTACTGCCACATCTGGTGCATCCTGGATTGCTTCGGCCTCCAAGTGGTTCACCTTTCCACGGTTGTACGCTTGGTTACGATTGCCTGCTGTCGGCTGCAGTACACCTTGCCTTGTTGGAGCATTGGGGTTGGTCTGCTGCTGCGCCATCTTCTTTGGGCACTGCATCGCCCAGTGGCCTTGTTCTCCACAGTGGAAGCATCCTCTGCCTCCTCCTTGTGCTGGGGCTGCTTGGTTGCTCTGGTTTGCTGCTGGGGCAGGAAGGCGAGGTGCCTGGTTGTTCTGCTTCTGATACTGATTCCCTCCCTGCTGGCTGTGCTGACGATACTGCTGCTGCTGCTGATACTGCCTCTGAAACTGCTGCTGATGCGGACGCTGGTTCTGGTTCTGATATCCTTGTGGGTGACTAGGCCTGCCTTGCTGAGATGAACTGCCTGAGAAACGTGGACGGCTGATGCTTCCGGACTGGGGTCCACTCATCTTACGCTTCCGATCTTCCATATCCTTACGCTTCTTCTCCGTCATAACTGCCCTATCGATCAGGTGCTGGAAGGTGGGGAAGGTGTGATTCATCAGCTGGTAATGCAGGGGATCCACCAAACCCCTCATGAACCTGTACTGCCTTTTAGCATCAGTGTTGACATCTTCAGGTGCATACCGAGATAGCTGCAAAAACTTGTCTCTGTATTCACTAACAGACAGGGGTCCCTGCTTCAGAGCCAGAAACTCCTCCTTCTTCACGATCATCAGTCCCTCCAGCACATGGTACCTGCGGAAACTCTCGCTGAATTCTTCCCAGGTGATGGCTTCGGGGTCAGCATGGGTGGCGAGGTAGGACTCCCACCAGGACTGGGCTGCTCCCCTTAGCTGACGGGGACCATACAGAACCTTCTCCCTGTCGTTACATTGAGCGGTGCGCAGTTCTCTCTCCACTGCGCGCAGCCAGTCTTCTGCATCCATGGGGTCAGCAGAATGGGCGAAGGTAGGAGGGTGCCCTCTCATGAACTCACCACGCTTATCCCGTGGCATCTGGGGCATCTGCACTTGCAATTGGGGTTGGGGTTGCTGTTGAGCCTGCTGCATGGCTGCCAGAGTCTGCCCAATAGCCTGCACTGCCTGAGTCTGCATCAAGAACATCTGCTCCACTGTCATCGGGGGTGGCGGGGGAGGCTGCCTCTGTTGTTCCTCCTGCTGGTCCTGCTGCTCTTGCTGAGCACGCCTGTTGCATCGGCGCCTGTTGTCAGACATCTGTGGAAGACATTCATACATCAGCATTGATCTTTACAACCCTCCAGCATAAGAAAAGAGAACCCAGAATTCTTCATGACACGGAGTGAACAAAGAGCTTCACTGATCCTCATTATGATTCAACACAGCTTCTCAGATAGAAAGGAAAGTAGAAGTAAATGGCTTCCCAACTAAATAACTGACTTCACTAACATTATAGCTAGGCCAAACTGCAGGAGAAGCCCACAGGTTGGCAACAGTCATTACAAAGATTCAAATCCAGCACAAGTTCATCATAACAAGCATGCAAGCAACTGATAAGCAAACTAAGCTAATTGGAAGCAACTGATAAGCAAACTAAACTAACTATTTTAAGACTGAGACATCTGACTTAGGAATTATTACAAACTCCGATGCTAACGATCTAAGGATCCAGATCTATCCTGGTCTTACAGGCAGGGGAACCATAAGTGTGGTGACCACGTGGCGGCGAGCGGTATGGGTGCTGAGTCCCAACAGGAGCGGGAGAACCACCCTCCTGGTGATGGCGCTCTGCCAGCTCAGCACGCAACTCCGCAATCTCCGTTCGAGCCCTGCTCAGCTCGTCCAGAGAGTGATCCAGCTCAGTGTTAAGCACTGCGACTAGGTTGACTGTGCTGCTCAACCTAGGGTTAGCCTCACCAACAGGGGAGACAACCACACTCTCTGTGCTGCCAGTAGGGCGGCGAGGATAATACCGAAGGTTAAGACCGTCGGCCACCCCACCGAACAAAGAACAGTACTGGGAGAGTGCACGTCGTGCTGCATCCTGCATAGCCGCCTCTGCAGTGTCCCTCTCGGAGATGGAATAGTGCTCCGAAACGGCCTCCGCACCCCGGAGGTCATCCTCCGGACGGCGAACTAGGCAGGTAGCCTCCCAGCGGTCCGGGTACCTCCCGCGACTGTGCTAGTAGACTACACAACGATACTCGATCGACCAGGTATGCCGGTCAAAAGCCTGGCGCAGCAAGGTGTCGAGTGCGTCGTGGAAGTGACAACCGCAAGCGGCGTCACGGGTGATGGGTCGGGCGACCCATCCTTCTGCCTCCTGCGGCTCAAAAGACTCCGTGCTGTGGTCTGAGTCGCCGTCGTCGGGGTCTCCTCTAAGACCTCCTCCAGTAGCTCCTCCAACAGCCGGGGCGTCCCGCAGTGGTGCAGGGGGTGCCTCCAGCTGGGCAACAGAGGAACGGGGCCTCACGGACTCCACCTCCTGCTGGGGTGGGGAGGAAGAGCCCTGCTGCTCTCTGTGCTGGCGCCGGCGTTCCTGCTCCTCACGCAGGCGGTGGTGCAGTCTCTCCAGGTGACTCGACTGACCGGACACGGTGCGGTGCAGAGGACGCTCCGCAAGTCGAGACGGCAGGAAAGGAATCACCGACTTACGTGCAGTGTGTCTAAGACGAGCCATCTACAAAAGACACCGTAAGCATAAGAGTAAGAGCAGAACTAATATGACAAGTGAATAAGCCATAGACAGAATAAGATAAAAATTTTAACAAGGTACAATATAGTATATATATGTAGTAAAACATAGGGTTGGTCGAGGTGACCGACTTTTGAAGTAACATCAGAGGTCAAGATGAGAGGGAAGGTCAATAGTCCTTAGTACGACCAGTGCTACTCTAGGTCAGCGGTCCTACAGTCAGCACGGCTTTGATACCACTTATGTCACACCCGGTTTTGGAAGGCAAACCGAATGCGAACTATGTACGTGCCAGGATCAGAACTCACATACACAGCGATTACATAAATGAACATCGTCGCACAATGCTCGAATAATAACATAAAAGAGTATTAACTTATTACATCACAGAGTCATAGACATTCACATAGTCATCAAGTTAACAGTTAAATCAAAGTGCTAGCGAAACGCAGTAAAGATAAGGCCTTCACAGGCAGCTGACTGGGGGTTGCCGCCAACCCACACCTAGAATTCGTCGTAGTCTTGGAACTCCTGGAAGTCTCCTTCCACGGCTTCGCCTTCTCCTGAGCGGTGGTTACAATGCGGACAACCTGGTGTTTTGTGGTAAAGCAAGGATGAGTACACATCAACGTACTCAGCAAATGTCCCGTTTGGCTGAAGTGGACTAGCTTTATGTGGGGTTAGGCTCAAGCAGTTGCTTTTAGTTGGTCAGGTATTTATCATTAGTAGAAGTCAGATTTTAGCATTAACCAACCCATGAACCATTTCCTCATCGAGGAACAACATCATCATATTCGAACCAAAACCATAACATAATCCTTGTATCTCGAACCATCTGTATCTCTAATCAAAGAGGATCCCAAGGCTGCTCTTAACCGTGAGCACGGCTGATATATCAGTTTCACTACCCTCTGTAGAGGTCGCACACTTTACCCATGAGTCATGATTCCCTTTCTGCCCGGGGAGAGCTAATCCCCATTGACCACTACCTAGGTGGTCCGGCAGGGTATCACTACGTAGCTGTTACAAAGATTCCCTAGAGATCATAGCTACCCGTTAGGTTTCTCCAGTTTGATAAACACAGTACTCCTCCCCGCAGGAGAGTGACTAACAAAAGCAAAACGAAAGAACCTCGGCACTCAGCCTCGGCAGAGCAAGCACTGTGCCTGGACCCCATTGACGGCACGACGGCGAAGCAACTACACCTCTAGTTCCTCTAATTAATTAGCTAAGGGCACCCCATTTCACCCTCATGGTTGCACTGTTATCCCGAGTGGTCTCTCAACGAACAGGTCCTTACGGAGAGGTACTCAGGAAACAGCCTGAGCCCCCTAGAGTATCACAAGATCATCAACATCATCAGGATAACAGTATCATAAATATTCACATCATGTTCATTGATTAAGTTAAGGCAATAGCAGAATGCTAACCATAACAGCCCATAAGGTCATCAAGGATAAAGTGAAGTGTAAAGCTAGTCAATCCTTAGGTTTCAAGTAAGTAATGCGGGGTAGCAAGTTATAAATGAATGGGACATAATGGGTCAGAGGACACTTGCCTTCACCAAACTGCTGATCAGAGACTTCCTCTGCAACTTCCTCGGGAAACACAGACTGCTCGTTGTCTACGTAAAGTAATCATTCACACTATGCACTTGGGAAATATCAAACAAAAACAATATACCTAACATATGCAGCAGAGAGATCACAAGTTCATAATAGAAAAGGGATAGGCACTCTGGTATTCTCTAGGTCTAGGGTAGAGGACTATACAAAGTGATTCATTATCCACTAATCAGGTTTAAGTCAGTGGTGGGATTAAATCATTATCTGGTTTTAAGTTCCTAAACTTAGGTGTTTAAGTCCATAAACTTAAGTGCTCCAACTTTTATTAAAGTCTACCAATTTCTAATTATCTCAAATAAGGTTCCAATAACCTTAATCCTATCCTAATGATTAACCATTAATTGGGACATGGAAACAGCAGGGAAACCTTGCTTAAACAGATAGATAATAATATTATGAACATTTTGCAATTTGAAGCACCTAATTTGGAGTTCATATGGCAAAGTTATGAATTTTACAAGTTTAGGGGTTAAAAATATACCCTAAGGACCTATTTTGGATTAAATAAAAGGTCCGAGGACCTAACTGTAAGAAACCAGGGACGGCGGGTTCAAATTCCAGAAAACAGGGGGGCTCTTTAAGAAAACGCGCGGGCGAAGGGGTATCGGGCTTTAATAGCCGTTGGATCTCGGACGGACGGCCAGGATTAGATCCTGCGGGCGGGCGCGCGAGCGCGCGGCGGCCTGGGCGGCTGACAGGCGGGGCCGGGCGGCAGAGCGGGGCGCGGGCGGGCTGACAGGCGGGACCGGCGGGCAGCGCGAGCGCGCGGGCGGGCTGACAGGCGGGGCCGGGCGAGCAGAGAGAGCAAGGGAAGCGGCGCGCGGGCGCGGGGAACGGTTGCGCTGATGGGTGGGCCCGCCAGGGCAGAGAGAGCGGGGGAAAGCGGGCGCGCGGAATGGGCCAATTGGGCCGAAAGGCCGAGGGGGGCGGGGGTTTGGGCTTCTTTTCCTTTTCTTTTTAATCTGGAATTGTTTTCTCTTTTCTTTTTATTTTCTCTTTTTGATTCAAATTCAAATGAGCCACAAATTCAAATTAGACTTTTTGAGAATTATGCACCAAACAAAAGTGAAATCTAGGGTTCAACATGATGCAACAGTTCACACTCCCTTAGGGTTTAACCTATCACACTATTATTACAAATAAAATAAGCACTTTTCTCCTATAGAAATGAGAAAGAAAAGATTGGGGAAGGATGAGAAAAGGGAAGTAACACCTGAATTTGTGAATATGAGCAAAGAAATTTTATACCCCCAAATTCAGGGTGTTACAGCCTCCGACACTGCCCTATGCTTTATTTTAATTTGACTCAACCTTTGGAGATGGTTATAACCCATTGAAATACTTTCATCCATACCACGACTTAATGTGCACTTTCCATCTATCCTAAGCTTTGTGTAATACTCTCCGTTTCAAATTGTAAGTCGTTCTAGCTTTTCTAGATACATAGCTTTAACTATGTATCACATAATGTTACCTAGAAATGCTAGAACGACTTATAATTTGGTATGGAAGGATTAGCAAACAATGCTTTTGAGTTACGTTGAACTGTCTTTAAGCTTGAATCCCAGTAACTCGAGACACAACTTTCCTATGAAGTGTTTGTAAATAGCAACAAGCTGCCACTGACTTGCTTTTTTGTTTTGCTGATCAACCACCTAATTGAAGATCAAAGGTGGCAGACACTTGGTGGCGTTCTCTATTCAGCTAATTGTTCTTGCAACCTGGAAGCAAGCAATTCATTTATGCAATACCTTTGTAGCTTCACTTGCAAAGGAGAGTCACTCACAGGATATCCATATGAAGGGGCTTAGTGCTGATGCTTCACATTTGCTTGCGAACTCAAAGCTAGCTGATGATGTCTGCGTGCAGATAGAGAAACAGTTTCTCTCCGAAAGTGCCCCATCTGTGAATTAATCATGTCAGCAGCCCATTTAGGGACATTTTATAATGTAAAGCAAATAAATAGGAATGCTTGAAAGACATGCTCTTAAAAGAGTAAGTCTGCCAGCATAGGGCAAAAGTCTCCCTCTCCATCCAGCTATTCTCTTATCTATCACAGGCTGTAAATCAGCTCTCTTCAATTTAGTAAAGTGAAGAGGCACACCGAGGTATTTGATTGAGAAACCCCCTTGTTTGCAACAAAACACTTCTGCAAAACTATTAGCATTATCTGAATCCAAACCAATGGCAAGAAGATCACTCTTCTCATAATTGATCTTCATCCCTGGTATCTGTTCAAAAAAAAAGATTAACAGCCATCTCAAAGTCTTAGCCTTTTCTAGATTATTTCTAAGAAGAAAAGAGTGTCATCTGCATAATGCAGAGTGGTCACACCACCTCCCGTGACCTGAGGAAGAAGCCCAGAAATCAAGTCCTATCTAGCTGCTTTCTTGAGCATCCTGGTAAAGCTATCAGCTACTAGGTTCAAAAGAAGGGAGATAAAGGATCTGCTTGCCTAAGACCTTTTCCAGGTATAAAAAGACACTATCCATATCATTTATTCTCACACAAATAGATTCACCCTGTACCAGACTCCTGATCCATCTAATCCACTTGGGGCTAAAGCCCCTAGACTGATAGGGTTTCGCATGTATAAATTCAATGGGGCATGATTCAAAGTCTGTTTTGGATGATCTCTCACAAACCAAACCAATCCAATCCAATCTGACAACAGCCAATGCCAACCCATCGCAATGGCTCAAAGAACCTAAAAAAATATCTTCTTTTTTGCAAACATATAAGTTCAAAAAGAAGGGAAGAAAATGAAAGGGAAGATCAAACCAAGCCACCCTAGACATCTAGCTAAAAACTGTGTCCCCGGTGGTGCTAGCTTTCTCAACTGATGCCCGTCAGCTCCAGCCTGATCCGCTTATTCCTGGCCGACACCGCCGTTGCAAAGGCGGTGCCGGTGTCCGTAACATCATCAACAAGAACAGAATGATATGTACTGGTGGCAATCTCGTTGGAGCCTGAACATGGCAATGATCTCTTGCTACCTCTCCTGTTATTGTCCCCAACCATCATACTGTAGCAAGCATGTACATGTTGCTGGTCAAAGAAACAGACACATTCATTTAAATAAAAAATGGTATAGTGAAATTTTTCTAATCCAAGGTTCATCGGGACTGAACATTCATATGGTCAAAATGCTACACAAGTAGTACAGGATCGAAATGTAAACAAGTGACTCACATTCTCAATAAGACAAGATGGAGAAAGGTAGCTCATCTTGGAATCGAGTGCTTCTTTGGTCAGTAGAGGTCCATAGGTTTCAAACAAGATTGCAGCTGCAGCCACAGTGGACGGTCTATGATCAAGCACGCTACCAGCTGCACAAATAGTCCAACACCGAGCAGACCAGACAGTCAGAGCAATGCACGCAAGACAGATCACTAGGTGTCAGACAAGAGAAAGAGAGAGAGAGATTAATAAACACTTTATATAGCAATGATCTTAATATTATCAGATTAGTTGTGGTTTTCTATTACTAATGCCATTTAAAATCGTATAGTGAATTTAAAATGAATTGTTAGTACTGTTACCATGATTATCATTTTATTTGTGGCAGTTAATTATTGTTTGGCAAATATACACTTCCAAAACCGTTTGCTTACATGCAGTTTACCTGATCATTCTTGAACTGATGTCCATCACTTTGGTGTTCATAGTAAAGATTGTTGGTAACAGAGTTCATTTATTATTGTGTCAGAAAACTGGTCATAGACTCAACACATGGCTTTTTAGTTGTACAAAATATATGCAGTTATTTATTAATAGCTAAAAACTGAGTTCCACTATCTCTTTATTCTGGAGCTGTTCAAACAAAATTATTCTGAAAATACATAATTCATGTGGGACTGTTAAATATAAAAAGAATTTAGACCACCAGATGTGTTAGTTACTATGAAGATGATCTCAAAGCAGACGGTTGCAGACTTGCAGCTCTAGGGGATCTCAACTCTTTGCTCATATTCACAGCTGCTCTAGGACATTGCAGCCACTGCTAACTGAACTATTCCACTACTGTCAACAGCAGGAGCTTGTCATTTTCTAGCTCTAAGACGTTCTCTTCTTCAATATTATTGACTTTTTCGTAATGACTTATAGTATAATTAGATCAACATCACAACCTCACATGAACCTAAAAATACGTGTATAAAACCAGTTTTTGATCAGGATGTAGCTTTTCACTGTTTTCTATTGAAATATAAAACAGAATGATTGAATTTAGCTTACAAATTATTGTTAGAGCTGTCCTAAATATGTCATTATCTTATAAAGCTTACACCTTTTCTTTTAATCACAGAACGTTGACGAATATGCAGATCAGCTGACCAAGAATGAATTATCATCACCACCCAAAAAGTATGTATGCAAATATATTAGTTTAAAATAAAAAAAACAAAGCATGCCTTTTAGGCTTACAACTACAACTTCTATTCTATATTAATATAATACATTACATGTAGGATGAAGCACACCCAGGTTAGCAAAGGCATGCCAGATTCTACATGTTCCAAGAATGACAACATTTAGTCCATCATGAAATACATCAAGGTATGGCACCATTTTACTTAGCTAATTAATTAAGTATCTATATTCCTCAAACTTTTTTCAATACTTAGAGTTTACATGGTTTTAGCTTTTCGACCTATTCCTTAGTTTCTATGCTCCATTCTATGCTCCATTCTAAAACCTGTATATTACACATATATATGTGCCTATCTATCCTACTTAAAAGAAACACCAAATGTTTAACTCACTTGGTGAAGGAGAGCAAGGGCATGAAACAACATGTCTTAATTGCACAGGCTCTTGAACTTCATTGCTTCCTCACTCCAGCAATTTATTTCTTTAATGTTAACCTGTCTTTCTTGATTTGTATTTAAATGCTTTAAACCTTTTCTTCGAACATTACCTAGATGCAGTTGCCAGCGTTCTTAGTACACTTGCTTTTACATTGCTCCTTTTTTCCTTATATATCGTCATAACAATGAGTTAGACTATTAGCCTCTTCATGTACCTTATTCGACAAACACTTTAACTGACTTAGTACCTGCTTGCTGTGATCAGAAGGAAATAGAAAATAAACATATTGTATGTTATTGTTTCTCTCCTTTCAAAGAATGTTATTTCTTTTATGATCCTGATATTACATTGAACTCTTTAGTGTTGTCTATGCTAACATACTACTCTCATTTATATACAGGTATGAGGCTCCATCACTTTTGGTCATGAGACTTTTATGTACGTATTAACCTGATGTTTAAACCTTCCTAAAACGGTGTCTATGCAAGAAAAGCTAGGTCACTTTTGATCAGTAGACTCTTATTTGCACCTTGCACACATAGAAAAGGCCCCACCACTTTTGGTCACAAGACTTTTATGTACATATTAACCTAATGTTGAAGCCTTTCTAGAACTATGTGTGTATGCAAGGAAAACTAGGTCATTTCTGGTCAGTAGACTTTTATGTACATATGACTTCACTATTGAAGCCTTTCTATAACTATGCTTGCCTATGTAAACTCTGCAGATACACCATTGCTGGACACTCAAGTATGCCAGTTTAATGCAACTTACTACTTAACCTAGTCTAAATTTGTATCACTACTGCTATTGCGTTATTGGTACTGAAAAAAAGACAACACGCGCGCAGGTGCGCGCTTAACGCACTAGTCTCTATATCCTCATTGCTGCTACTAGCTTCATACATGGCCTCATGCAATTGGCGCCAGAGTGAGCTGCTAGCTAGCGGAAAGCAGGAGTCAGAACACCACGCACTCTTGTGCGTGATGCATGAGGCCTGTCGTCGCCGGCCGGCACTGCTCAAGGACACCTCGCTCCCCCAGCGCTGCGCTGCGCTGATCACAATCACATCAGCATGTCGTCGATCTGCTGCATGCATGGGCCGCCGCCCGCCAGGGATCATGGTCGTCCGAGCCCTCCTTTACCCCGGCCGGCCGTCTTCGTCAGCCACGGCGCCGGCGGTTACCGGCTTCTCATCAAAATCGATCTATATATTTTTTGTGGGCATTCTTTGGATGATCGAAGATTGTTGTGTTGTCGTCCTTCTTCCTTTATCGATGCATCCTTCGTCAACTAACGCTTTCTCGATCGCATGCTTTATCAGCTAACCCATTTTGCAGATGCTGCTCTCTGATTTATTTGTGCTATATGCCAATCACCATTGCAGTTTATCAACTAATTTTTGCGCCATTTATGAAGCATATAATACACACATATGCTGGTTGAGGTATTATTCTTCTCCTCCCAAACGTCTATTCCTCCCCTTTATTTCCCTAAGCACTATGATTATACCTAGAACAAGTGTATTTGGTGGTGCTCAAACTAGCCTAAGCACTATGTAAAGCACCTTCACTAACCATCAATTATTTCCCTAAGCACTATATATGCATGCATGCATGTGGACAACACTAGAGTGGAGCTTCAACTCCTTTAGTAGCTAGGTTTATAAATTCCCGAAACTCGTTGAATGCCTGATAAGAAAGTATATATAGCCACCAATTCGAATGTAGGCGTTGAGCTATACAATAGCTTTCTGTGCACACAGTGGACGTATCTGATGCACCCAGCGAACAAGTCTGATACGTCCACATGAACTAGCTGTTGGCTTTCTAGCCATTGGCAACCATTGGAGATTGGGCATCGATCCGGTGTGCCACCGAACATGTTCGGTGCCTTGTGATCTTCTCCGGCACGTTTTACGTCCTATTTGAAAGCCGAACCGATGAGGAGTTCGGTGGAACACTGCATACATTGCCCGGTGCACAAAGTGGTGTCCGGTGCTATATCTTCATTCAAACTTGTTCTACCTCGTGCCTTAATTAGAACCTTGCATGTTGATCTTGCATCTATTTGAACTATAACTTGTATACTAACAAACAACGATAGTCTAAATGAATATGCTGATCATTAAATACCAAAGCTGGGACCCTTTGGTCCATTATCGTTCTTAATTATACACACGTGCTATTGCCCTACTATGAGAAAACAACTCATGAAGAAGTAGTAGGGTGTGTTTATCAAATATGTGGGATTTTCTTTCTCCTTAGGATGCACGCCATTGTCTATTTATATATGTGCGTGCGACTAATTTGTCTGGGTGCTGCAGTGTCCAATCCTAAATCGTTAGCAGCATATATGGCGCACACGTCATGAGAAGTGTGAATCAGAGCAGGCCGGGCAAACACACTACACTACACGTGCAAGCAATATATGGACGGCCGAGACGATGTGACAAGTCAGTCGAGCAGGCGAGAAGAAATGGAGCGCAGAGACCAGCTCGTACAGTGTTTGTTTCTGTACATATATATCAAAACGATGATGTGAGCTAGAGTGCAGAGGGAAGAGAAAGTACATCTAGCTAAGTTGGTTAGGTGGTCTGAGTAGCACTTCTTAGGTCCTAGGTTCGACTTCCCGTGAGAGCGAATTTCAGGCTGTGGTTAAAAAAAAATCTCCTCGTCTGTCCCACCCTAAAGCACAGGTCTAAGGCTCAGCCCCGGTCGGGGTCATTCTCACATGGGCTTTGATGCCGCTGTGTATGGGTGGGACAGGGGTTTAGGAGTTATTTTCTCGACCTATGTGAAGGTCTTCTTTTTAATACAATGTCCGGGGGCTGTTTTACCTCTGCAGGTCGAGTTTAGAGTGCAGCTGGAATGGAAAGTGATTATGAATAGGATGAGATTGAAAAGCATGATTTTGATTTGATATAGATTTAAATCTACTCCATTCTGCTCAAATGGATGATATGCACTGTGCATGCATTGCCTGCATGTCTGTTTCTCCCAGCTGATCGACGGGGGAGGTGCGGGCATCTCTCTGCACTGTGCATGCATTGCCTGCAGCCCTGCACTGCATTGGTATGCATGCAGCCCATGTCTTTTGATCAGAGTGAAAGAACTGGCAGTCGCGAAGACCGGCCGGATCCATGCTTGTTGACTCTCGCTTCGCATCATCGATTCGATCTGAGGAAGGAAAGAAATCATTCCTCTTCGATGATCGACCATCATCATATGGTACGCATGCATGATCTCATGCATCTATATGCTGTACCAGTCAGTCTAGTGCTGTAATAACTCAGCCGGCCGCCCGCACAGGATCCAGCCGCTGCATCTGCATTCATGTATGGGCATTGTGGGGGCAGCGCGCACGGAGATGCATTTCATCCTGCTGCGCTCTTACGCAATGCAAAGGTTCATAACAGTACCTGCTGGCTGCAGACAATACCTTTATGCTGACAAGGTTACCAAGATTTACTCTTACGACGATCTCTATATTATGTTGGATAAATATAGGCTTCACCCAATTAATGTTCAATAACAGTCAATTGACTCTCTCCTTCTGACTGTGTAAAACAATGGAGAGGGAGGACTCTTCCACGTACACGCGATATCTTCTCACGCTAATTGCAAACAACACATCTACGTCTCATCTTCTGCAACCACAAAGAGAGTGGGAGAGCTGGCCTCCGAAATCGCTATCCGCAGAGATACACTTGCACGAGTCTGTGTGCGATATCAGATTTTTGGGGAGCGTACTCGCGACTGCTTGCTTGATCCGTTCCACCCAGCGACTTCTTCGTCGTCTTCTTCCCCGAGCGACGCATGCTGCTGTTCTTATTCCGGCGACCGTTCGAGTGACTGCACGGCGTACATCTTACTGCATCGACTTTGTACGACTACATCAAACATACATACAAGATGTCTCGTGTGAATGAAGCCACTGATGCCTTGAGCATCGATCCCTCTGCATGGTTCATTTTGTTCTTCGTATTTGTGCATGTTTTACTGCTGTTTACTGCTTATACGAGTAGTTATACACATATGCACATACATGTCATCATATATATCACACTATTTTTCTAGATTAAATTAAAACCGAAAATGCCTAAATTTCTAACAATCCAAAAATCTGATATTAGGCATTTTTCATTTAGTGGTTTTGCTGCTACGTTAAAACCAAGTAAACCATTTGATGGGACGTTTTACAAGATATGGCATAGTAAGATGATAATGTGGTTAACAGTAATGAACTGCTATAACACCGCACAAGGAAAACCCGAACATTCACTCCTGAAGAGGAGAGAATGTTCGATGTTATCGCTAACCTATTTTAAGGCATCGTGATTGGCGCCCTTGCCAACAAGTATGTTGATTCTTATCTAATGTGAACATCTGCAAAAAAAAATTATGTGATGCATTAGATGAGAAATTCGGTGTTTCTGATGCCGGTAGCGAGTTGTACATCATGGAGCAGTTGTTTGACTATAAGATGGTGGAAACCCATCCTGTAGTTGAACAGGCTCATGAAATACATGCACTGGCCAAGGAACTTGAACAATTCCAAGAGTCTTGTCTGACAAGTTCATGGCCGGCGGTATTATCGCTAAGGTGCTGCCCTTTTGGACGAACTTTGCTACCACTCTAACACACAAGAGACAAGAGTTTAGCGTGGTTGAACTTATTGGTTCTCTTGATGTTGAGGAGAGGACGGGAGCAAAAGACACTTGTGGAAAAAGAATTGAGACTTCTAGTACCAATATGGTACAAAAGATGAATTCCAATGCATCACATAATAATAAAAAGAAGAACAAGCAACAGAATGCCACAAATCCCTAGGCAGCCACATTTAAAAAGAAGAAGAAAGGAGCTGGTTGCTTTGTTTGAGGGAGCACTGATCATTGGACAAGTGCTTGTCCAGAACACAAATTTAAGCAGGAGAAAAAACTAGCTCAAGAGAAGAAAACAATAAACATGGTTATTAGTGAGACTAGAGAAGGAACATTGGGGTTTGGTAATCTGTTGCCTACTTTTTCGGTGTGTCATTCCCCTAAGTGGTGGGCTGATACTGGTGCTAATATTCATGTGTGTGCTGATATTTCTTTGTTTTCTTCTTATTAGTGCAAAGGGACTAGAGCCTTGCTGATGGGGAACGGATCACACGCCCGTGTTCTTGGTGTTGGTACAGTCATTCTGAAGCTTACTTCGAGAAAGACGATTCTATTGAAATACGTGCAACATGTCCCCTCCATTAAAAAGAATCTAGTTAGTGGCTCACAATTCTGTCGAGATGGCTACAAACTTGTTTTTGAGTCTAATAATTATATAATGTTAAAGTATGGAACATTTGTTGGAAAAGGGTATGACAGTGGAGGCTTGTTTCGCTTATCTTTGCATGATACATGTAATAAGTCAGTGAACAATATTGTTTCGAATGAGTCAAATGTTTGGCATTCACGACTTTGTCATATCAATTTTGGTTGTGTCCCGCAGTTAGCAAATTTAAATTTAATCCTGAAATTTGATTTAGTCAAAGGTTCTAAGTGTCAGGTGTGCGTGCAATCTAAGCAACCTTGCAAGCCTTATAAGGCTACGGAGGCGAGGAATTTGGCACCACTAGACTTAATGCATTCTGATTTATGTGAGACGAACAGAATATTAACTAAAAAAGGCAAACGATATTTTTTTACTTTTATCGATGATTATACTAGATTTTGTTATGCATATCTTTTCAAATCAAAAGGTGAAGCTTTGCATTATTTTAAGATCTACAAAGCTGAAGCTAAAAATCAACTCGAGAGGAAAATTAAACAGTTAAGGCCTGGTCGTGGTGGAGAATATTTTTCGGTTGATTTTTCTGATTTTTTGTGTGGAACATGGTATTATTCATGAGAGGATACCGCCATAGTCACCTCAATTCAATGGGGTTGCTGAAAGAAAGAACCATACTCTAACTGATTTGGTTAACGCCATGTTAGAAACTTCGGAACTATCTAAGTAATGGTGGGGTGAGGCGATATTGACTGCGTGTCATGCCCTGAATAAAATTCCCACAAAGAACGAAGAAATCACACCATTCAAGGAATGGAAAAAGAATAAATCAAATATATCATATTTGCGCACTTGGGGTTGTTTGGCTAAAGTGAATGTACCAATTAACAAGAAGCGCAAATTATGACCGAAAACTGTCGATTGTGTTTTCCTTGGGTATGCTTTCCACATCATTGGATATTGGTTCTAAATATAAACTCTGGAGTACCGTACATGCTGGTTGGTACATGCTACATTTTTAGGACAAATTTCCTATGAAAGTGTTGGGGACTTGTTCTCAAGTGCTATGAGTTAAGAACAAGGCAACACAGAAAACGTTAAACGTTAAAACCCTTCATCCTTCGAAGCATTATTTCCCTTAGGATATAATGACTTTCGGACGAAGGTAATGAAGGACATACCTTCATCAACATAACATATATAGAGATGAAGAAAGAATCACATAAAACATAAAAGATAATATAAACAGTCATATATTATTATTATCTCATTTCTATTTTATTACTATGGAAAAGTAGAAATAATATCAAATTACAAGTGTACCTTCGACTTGAAAGAAGGTAAAAGTACCAGCGTGACGCAAGAATCAATGCCTAGTCAGCGTGAACAGTACGGGGTTACTGTTCATCTATTTATAGGCACGGGACACAGCCCATGTAAAATTACACTCATGCCCTTTACATTTGCTGATAACTCTATAGTAATCCATCGAGGTCTAAATAGCCTTTTCATCTTTAAGTCGGTTTTCCTTTTCCGCTATCATGCCGAAGCTCTCCTGCGCACAGCTTCGGCTTCGCGCTATCCTTCGTACTCCTTCTTGTGCTTCTTCACGCTGTGGTTTCAAGTCCGAAGGTACCTGTTCATGCATTATACTTCCAGAAACATTGTTAAATCATGTTTTTGAGGACCTTCGGAAAGTTACACATGATGCATCTAATAATGAACCAATGATACCCCATGAGCATTTTATTCCGGTAGAATACACTAAGAAATCCCATATACATAATCCTGTGGAAGATGACAATGTATCAACTCGAAAGAGTAAGAGACCAAGGACTGCAAAGTCTTTTGGTGATGATTACAATATATATCTTGTGGAGACACAACAAGTACCATTGAAGAGGCATATTCCTCTCCTAATGATGACTTTTGGAATGAAGCAATATGGAGTGAGATAGATTCTATTATGTCTAATGCAACGTGGGAGGTCGTTGAGCATCCTTATAGGTGTAAGCCCATTGGGAGTAAATGGGTGTTCAAGAAAAAGCTTAGTCCTGATGGTACTATTGAAAGATACAAGGTGAGGCTTGTAATTAAGGCTATTCATAGAAAGAAGGTGAGAATTTCTTTGATACTTACTCACCTGTGGCTCGATTGACCATAATTCATGTGCTACTTTCATTGGCTGCCTCTCATGGTCTTCTCGTCCATCAAATGGATGTTAAGACAACATTCCTAAATGGAAAACTAGATGAGGAAATTTACATGGAGCAACCAGCTGGGTTTGTAGCCAATGGTCAAGAAGGCATGGAGTGTAAATTATTGAAATCTTTGTATGGCCTAAAACAAGCACCTAAACAACGTCATAAAAAGTTCGATAAAACCTTGACATCTACCGACTTTGTTGTGAACGAAGGAGACAAATGTGTATACTATCAGTATGGTGGGGGCGAGGGAGTAATTTTATGCCTATGTGTTGATGACATTCTAATCTTAGGGACAAGTCTTGATGTGATTAAACAAATAAAAGACTTTCTGTGTAATAATTTTGAAATAAAAGATTTGGGAGAAGCTGATGTTATTCTTAATATTAAGCTACTGAGAGAAGGCAATGGTGGGATCACATTTGTGCAATCCCATTATGTGGAAAAGGTTTTGAGTCGCTTTGGTTTTAACGATTGTGAACCTGCTCCAAGGCCTTATGATCCTAGCAAGCTATTGAAGAAAAATCGAAGAATAGCAAGGGATTAATAGAGATATTCCCAAATAATTGGTTCGCTCATGTTTTTAGCTTGTGCTACGAGACCTGCCATCTCGTTTGCTGTGAGGAAACTTAGCCAATTTGTTTCAAATTCGGGAGATGATCACTGGCGTGCTCTTGAGAGAGTTTTGTGCTATCTAAAAGGTACTATGAGTTTAGGCATCCATTATACCAGGTACCCAACAGTACTGGAGGATTATTGTGATGCAAACTGGATATCTAATACTGATGAGATATATGCTACAAGTGGATATGTGTTTTCACTTGGAGGTGGCGCTGTTTCATGGAAGTCTTGCAAGCAGACCATCTTAACAAGGTCAAATGTTATCCAGTTGATACTGTGACTTTAACGCTATTATATGTCCAATGTTATGTAATTGAGAAATATTTGTGTTGCTACGAAGGTGTCTCTTTGTCGCGTCAAACATATCATAGAACGCCTTTGCGGTCACCTCTGGCTCATCCTCCGTATATTCTTTAGTGAACTATGCCTCGTGATAGTCGTTTAACATGTTTGCTACCCCCACATCAGTATCATAATCCTAGACACGTTGTCTCACCACCTCCTCTCTCATACGATGCACTTCACCATGGAAGATCCACCGGGTATAGTCTGCCATAAACCCATCCTTCCAAATATGTTCTCTCATGGCCTTTTCTGGTTGTCTTTCTTGTTTGCACATTTGCTGCATGGACAAGGGACTAGACTCGCTCCTTTAGTAACTTCACCAAATACCCGTTCCAAGAAAGCATCGATCTTTGTAATGCATTCACTGGTGACATCACCCCTTCTTACGTGGCCTATGTACATCCACTCACGTCCTCCATCCTCTAACATATATAGCATAGAGTAATATAGACCTCTTTTGCACACTACATCCCTACTTTCTAATAGGTGAGGATAGGTCATAATCTCACCTGCGGTTGCGTAGACGGGGTTAGTTTTCATGCTCTACTCTGATCCGAGATAGAATTTCGGTGGCACCTCCAAGCTATTCTCCAAATACACATCCTGGTAGGGAGAGTGTGTATCCGGACAACAACAGGTAAGTGCTGCCGAAACTCTGTCTTGGTCCTAATCCCACCCATGATTGTGTAGATGGGATTAGTTTCCATGCCCTACTCTGATCCGAGACAGAATTTCAGTAGCACATCCCAACTATTCTATAAATACATGTCCTAGCAGGAAGAGTGTGTATTCAGAGAACAACAGGGAGGTGCTGCCAAAACTCTGTCTCGGATCAAAGTTGAGTATGGAAACTAACCCCATCTACGCATCCACGAGTTGGCCAAAAACATAGACAATTTGAAATAGATATGGTTATAATATGCAAAGATCTGCATATTTGCAACCGTATCTCTTTTGAATAGGAGACACCTAGCTGGGTTACGTGATCTACGAGCATGATATGAAAATACATGTTATACCTAATGTAAACCCTAAATTGTGAAATCTAAGACTTTTGTTATTCAGGAAATAACGTTGGAGTTATTTTGATTATGTGTTTTATGATTGAAGCATATTCCTTTTTGTTAAAATAAATACCAAATGGAAATTTAAACTTATGCATGCATACTGGAGTTTTGAATTGTGCATTTAATTTGTGAGTGAAACTTTGAATCAATTTGAATTTGAAACAAACTAGAAAAAGAAAAAAATAAAACCAAAATATAAAAGCAAAAGAAAAAAGAGAGAAAGGGAAGGGGAAGGCCTCGGATTGGGCCAAGACCCTATTTAGCCCACCCCGCACTTGTAGTCGTGCAGCCCTTATGGCCCATCTATGGGGCTCGGTGCCGATACATGGGGTCTGGGTGCCAGCCTCCTGGGGTCACGCTGCTTTGCCTCGCTTCTCTAGCACATGGGTCTGTCGGACCAGAGTCCTCTCCCCCAATGAAATCGCTCGCACAACAACAGAACAAGATGTGTCGTAACAAACCCTGCCATGATCCAGCTAGCGACCCAACCATCTGATCCGTGCGGCATAAGACTCTGGTGCGCACCCTATTCCCCATCAAAACCGAGCACCCACCCTCCTCGCGATGCCAAACCCAGAACCTGCCATTGCCACCATGTGGGGAGGTTAGAGACTGCCGCCTTGGTGCCCCCGTGTGTCCACTTCTAGCCGGGATCCACTGTTCGTGTCGAACTTCCCTAGGGTCACTAGGAACCTATACACAGCGACAGCGGACGTGGTGGCGATTAAGAGCCTCGGGGATTCTTCACCGGAGGAGGACCTTTGTCGTAGCTGATGAAGACATCCACACTACTGATACATCTATGCCAATACAAGTACCAATTTCTGGTCCCATTACTCGTGCTTGTGCTCTTCAACTCAACCATCAGGTGATTACACTCTTGAGTTCATGTCCATCATATTTAGACCATGGAGACCCGTGCACTCTTGTTTTGCTTAGGAACCAAGGAGAAGACCGAAAGGGAAAAGAATTTGAACATGTTGGATTCGGACTCCAGAAGAACACCAACTTGTGACGGTCACCACGGTCACATGCGGGCTCAGATTGGAATGTTCAAGCACTACATGGAAAGCTTATCAAGTCTACTTTCATATGGATCTGGAATTATAGTCATATCTATTCTGAGGCCACCATAATAATTGTTTCCTTACCGAGACATTTCCTGCCTTTTCTGCCCATAGTGCTGCGTCACCCTATTTTGGCCCAATGGGTCGTGTATCGAGTTGGGTCCATTAGGGACGCAACCTAGGGTTGCAGAATGATCCGAATACCCTTGTGGGTGTCCTCCCATATTTATAAACCCCATAGCCACCACCAAGAACAATGGGTTTTGTTTAGATCAAGTTTAGCTCTCGCTACTTGCTTGTAAGCGCACGTGCTGGTTCCGCCGCCCGTATTCTTGTCTTCGGAACCCCACCTTATTAGAGTTTGAGTTTGAAACCTACATTTACATCTGGTAATTTAGTACTTGTTCTACTTGTTCTTGCTAGTTCTTCGATTGCTTGCAGGACGAGTGCCCTAGTGGCGGGGGTGTCGCGCTCCACAAGATCGTGACAACCATAGGAGGTGGTGTATCGGTTGGTAAGGCGCAACGTCTTTGGAAGGCTGTAGTTGGACCGTGAATGTTGTCTCCTCCACCAATCGAGTTGTTCCACACCCTCTCATCGAAAGATCGGGCATTCACCCAATGGGTGCACATCAATTGGTAATTCAAGCAAGGTTCATCGGTGAGAGATTTTCTCTTCTTCGCTATTTTCTTATCTCCTATAGTCCAGAAAAAGCCAAAAAATAATAGATTAGTTTTACCGCAATCCTATAAACCATTGAGCCTTTACTAGTACTACGTAGCTAGGGCTTGTTGAGTTTTCGGTTACATCGGTTGTGTCGAGTTGCTGGTCTTAGTTTATTCCTTTAGAGTTTTGAGTTCTACGACGTTTTGGTCACCACAAGATCCACCATCACCATAAACATCTCTGGCTCGTTTTTTGCCACCACGGATACTTCTCATGTCGGATTTGGAAGTTTAAATACAATCTAGAAAGCTTATCTTATCTTATTTCCAACAGATCTGACCTTGCCTCAAAATTCTTTCTGAGCGCTCTGCAATCACCGTAGAGATTTCTGCACCTTTTGTATTGACAAGATTTGTTAAATCTGATTTCAAAGGGGCTTTTAGCAATAGCCTTATTGTTTGGGTTGTCATAGTAAAAAAGGGTTTAGGCCCCTGCAAAAGAAGAAGAAAAAAGGAAAAAAAGGAAAAAAAGGAAAAAAGAAGAAAGAAGGGGGCTGAATCTCCGAATCTGTTGTGTCTCTTTGTGTTGTGCTAGTTGTTCTTTTTCAGTGAATACCTTTGTGCCTAGGCTCACGCCTCTAGCATGGTTTAGCCTAGAACCTGCATAGTACCACCGTTGAACGATTATTCAGCTTGCTTTTGTAACTAACATGGTACTAGTGTATTCCTTGCTTCAGCCCACCTACAACTCTATATATTTCGACTACAACTTGACAGGTCGTGTTGCTGCGGCACCGTGAAAGTTGCCTAGAGGGGGGGGGGTGAATAGGCAAGTTAAAACTTTTTCAACAAAAACTAGAAGCAAACTGGGTAAAACTGAATTGATCTTGAAATTCACCCAGTTAACTTTGGAAATGAGATGTTCTAAATGATCCACAGGGTTCAAAGTAGTAGATCTGAGAAGGGCACTTCTCAAAATCCACACACCAAAAAGATATAAACAATCTTTCACGGAATGGTGAGAGAACGAAGAACACAAACAAACACAATGAGCAAGAACACAAGAGACACAAGATTTATCCCGAGGTTTGGTCACACCACCAAGGTGCCCTACTTCCTCGTTGAGGCGCCCACAAAGAGCTGGGTCTCTTTCAACCCTAATCCTCCCTTGCCGACCACAAAGGTCAAGCCCACACACTAATCTTTGCTCAAATGAGCGGGTAATACAAACTTTCTTGTGGTCTTCCACAAGATTTGGAGACTCACAAGAGACACCTAGTCGTCTAGGAGCTAGAAACTCCAAGAGTAATGAATCCACAAAGAACTCGATGTAGTACCAAAGCTCGAATGAAGAAGAGTAAGAGAGATTTGAAGATGAAGCACAAAAACCGCAGCTCTCAAACTCACTCAAAGATTTCTTCTCCAAAGATTTGAAATGGGAGAGGCAAGAGGTGTGTGAGAGAGAGTGGGAGGTGTTTCTCAGGTTGGGAATGAAGTTTTGTGCGTTCTCTTCTATGGGGAGAGAGGTAGGAGTGAGTATATATAGGTGGGGCTCCAAAACTAGCCGTTTTTGACTTTTCTGCCCAAAAACCGGTTGAACCGGTCCCAAAACCGGTTGAACCGGTTTTCAATACAGCTTTTTGGCTGACACAGCAGACTGGCAGAAAAAAAGTGAACAGTGCAAAAACCGGTTGAACCGGTTTTAGAACCGGTTGAACCGGTTTCCACCAGACAAAAACCGGTTGAGTGTCCGGTTGAGTGTCTGGCTGAACCAGTATTTTGAAAAAAGGTGAACAGTGCAAAAACCGGTTGAACCTGTTTTTCCAAAAAGCAATTTTGGCCAAGATAGACTTTAAAAGGTTGTACTACATACTTTCACTAAGGATTAACAAGGGTAAAATGGAAGTTTTGGATCAAGGATTTTTGAGCTTTAGTACCAACACCAACTTTCTTTATGGATCCCCCTTGATAGTACGACGATTCCTATACTCAAGTTAAATAAAATATATTTAAGTAAACTCCTTGAGTCATTGGTGTCTCATGTGTGATTTCTCCATGGTGTTGCTTCATAAGGATCACAAACATCTTTGTCTCACCTTTTGAAGCAAACACAAATCGAGCCTGTGACTTGTGCCATTTCACCATATATGAGTTCAAATCATGGCTTCAAGTCACCTTACTGATGCATCAACATGTTGTAACTCTTCATAGCTGATTAGTTCATCGACTTAGTGCAAGTACTATCTTCTTCACCTTAGCCATGGTACCTTGGTCTACAAGCCGTCGCTTGGCCTTCACCTTCGCTTAGTTCCTCGAAGCCCTTTCCTTGCTATCTTCACCCTATCAAGCCATTCTTGAGTCACATCCTATTGAGCATCCATTGAGAGAATCATTTCTTCAATATTGTGAACCTTGCTTGAATGTCATCTAGATATAACTGCTAAGATCAATCAAGCTCTAGTTTGATTCTCATATATTCATATATGGACTAATAGTAATATGGTCAAGCCAATTCACGATTCCTCATATCTTATTCACTTTGGCTTGACCAATCCTCTTAATCACCTCAACCTCTATTATGATCATATTTATGCATAGTGATTTCTCAGGACTTGTCCATATATTCAAACCAATATAGAGACCATATTATATCCATTTGCATTGTCTCACTGGTTATTTGACCTTGTGTTGAACCTTGTTCACTGATCATTATACACTATTCAAGTATGTTCATCATACTGAATTTCCTGTTCAACACTTAGCAAACTTGTTAGACCTTTAAATGTGTTGTTATCCAAATCACCAAAACTCACAAAAGGGATCAATGCACTTTCAATCTCCCCCTTTTTGGTGATTGATGACAACATATTTAAAGCTTACATAAGATTTGATAAATAAGATTTTGAATCCTATGATATAGTTTCCTTCCCCTAAATATGTGCATTTCAGAAAATACCAATTTTGTACTCAAATGCCAAAAGCACATATTTGGGTCAAAGTATGGAGACAACTTATATCATACTATTCGTGGGGTGCAGTGTGTCATAAAATAAACGTGATGCTCATGACATAGTATGCACTCATCAACTTTCTACATCTTATGTTTTTCATATGATTCCCCCTTTTTGTTAATTATTTCTCCCCTTTTCAAAAGTCTTCTAACACTTAGTTACATAAGACTAAAGGTAAGCTTTAATGCAAAATTTCTCCCCCTTTGTCATAAATCTCCAAAAAGGATACAAAGAATATAAAGGGTAGAAATTATGAGTAAGCATGATGTGAACACACTATCATGAAGAGGGTCCTTAGATGGCACAAAGGTAATGGAGAAGTGTCATAAGTGATGTACCTTTGCGTTTTACCTTTTCAAAGGGGTGTTCCACACTTGTGTTGTATTTAGAGTTCATTTTGCAATCTCTTGTTGGCATAATTGTGACATAGGTCCAAGATATCAAATGAATATTGTCATACTAATTGAAAGATAAATCTTGATACCTGGAGTCTAGATGTCACCTAGCATTTTCTTATCATAACAAGAGGCAGCATGAAAATTGCACAAGTATGAATTATACAACTAGTGATCATGTACGAAAAATATCAATTGAAAACCACCAATTGATACAATTTGATAGATAATTAGATCACTAATTGCATATTACACTAAGTTCTCCTCAAGTTTTAGTGCACACATATATATGAATTCAATTGATACTTGTTGAGAGTACTTATTTGCAACTTAAAGTACCATTGGCATAAAAGGAGTATCAATTGAACATAATCATGCAACATAAAAAACATGTGCACTATTTAATCAATTAAGTTCTAGACAGGAGAATCTATAAGCTATGCTACTTCAGATATTTGTAATCCAAAAAGATGTTATACATATTTACCAATTTTAGATGACGTTGGAGTAGCATATACAAGAGAAACTCATTCTCTTATGAAATGTATAGAAGATACATTTATTGGAGCAAAGAATCTTTGATACCCATCAAAATTTGCAGTGGAAGCGATTGTCTTTGCTTGAAGATTCCTTTCTAATTTGAGACTACACACATAATAGACTTGAAAATGAAGTTAGTCTCAAAGATTCAAATTATAGACCATTCTCCCCCTAAATGTGTGCATACAAGTGATGAATACTTGTTTAGCTTATGCACTTGGACTTGTGAGGCCAGGGGATTAAGTTCTACAATTTGAACCTTGGTATAAATAAAGTATGAAAATATGAAATTGCACCAATTTAAGGAATTACTCATATCAAACGGTATACTAATAGACATGATATGCAATATTTTAAGCCAAGATTCAAGTGCAACCTTATGATGTGACTTAAGATATTGCATATACATGCATACACTAACTTGTAAGAGCCTAGATACACAAATGTAATACAATAGTTCATGGAGTGACACACCTTTGTTCCATGCCATATGGTCTTCATTATAATCATGAATTTCTATCTTAGCTTTTGATAGGCTTGACATTTCAACGAGAAAATTATCCTCTTTAAACGATCAAGAGAAACTCATTCTCTTCAAAGAACTACACAAATTCACTAAAAGAAAATGTTAGTCTTTAAGGACACAAGATATAGAATGAGCTCCCCCTAAATGTATGCATCAAGTACTTGAATTACTTGTAACATGCACTTGATTCAATTAAGATTCTTAGAGGAGTTCATCATATATCTTGGTCAAGGCATAATATATTTGAAACAATTGAATTTATGCTAGAGAACACATATTGTTCCCCAATAGAACTAATCCATGGGGTGATATGTGGTAATTATTTGATCATTTCCTTGGAACCACTCATCCTCATTTGATGTTCTCCAAGGTGTGAGACTACACAACATGAACTTGAAAGAATTCATTAGTCTCACAAGATATAGGCTAAACTCTCCCTCAATTTGTGCATGCAAGAGTACACAAAGTACACTTATGCACATCAACAATACGAGGTTAAAGGAGATGTTTGTACTATATCTTGGTTTAACATAACATGCTTTACATAGATGATGAAAATTAAACCAATTGAAAGTTTAAGAACTGAAAGTATATCAATTGAAATTCTAAAGGGTAAAGCATGCTAATATGAACCTCAAACCTCATAATGAAGGATATCATATAAATATGTCACTACATCTTCATTATTTGGTTGACAAAAAGTGTAACTCCCTTCTTGAATCACTATGATTTCTTTTCTCTTTATGATTTCATCCAACCAGGCAATCTTGAACTTCACTCATCTTGGCATGGTTCAATCATACATGATATGAGACCCATTGAAACTCAATGATTGAAATAACCAAGACTCTTATATCCGTAGATTTTGAATCCATCTTGAAAGCACTTGGAAGGACCTTGTTCAAACACTTAGAAAAGAGAGCATTAAAAACACATGGGAAGGTTTCACAAATGATGATCCTTATATGTGGATGAAAATGAACCATCATTCTTGAAACCCAAAAGGATAGACTAAATTCCTTTAAATTAGTGCACACATATAGTTGATGTCAGAGTTATATGCACTATTGAACATTTTATAATGCAATGAATTTAACCTATACTATGGTACATCCCACTAAGGATAGAATACTAAAACAACTGAAGGAGAGGAAGTTTTCATACCTTGGCCTCTTATCAACTCCATCTTACTTTAGTTGAATAGTATCCTTTAAGCTTGTGATTTATCCAATTTAATAATAAGCACCATCTCTTAACATAGATTTTCTATGGATAAACTCAACACAAGAGATGGCAATAGTAGCACAATCACTAGTTTCTTATTTTGCAACCCTTTATATGTGAAAGACAAACGAGTTGCTAAAATAGAGAAACCTCATAATATGGACTAAATTTCCCTTGAGTCCTCATGCACAATATATTTTGAATGACATGGATAATATGCATGGTTATTCAATGAAGTCTAAAGGGATGACTTAATCCATATTATGGTGAGTGTCTAATATAGAAGAATCAAATCCAAATTAACTAGATAGAGAATACGTCACATAATTTTGGATTGTTCACCATATTATAATATTCATTCAACTTCCAATTAGACCTTTATTTCATAATCAACAACTGACGTATATCCTCAAGTGCTTCTTTTTCCTTAGTGGCTACACAAGTCACAAAAAGATAAGATTTGAAAATAATATGCACTTGAGATTCAGTTGTTACCACCCTAGCTACTATCTCCAAAGATGATTTATACATTCATTATCGAGCACCCAACTTGATCCATTGAAGAAGTGATCCTGCAAAACAAGTTTAAGCTTCATATCTTGGTACCCAATTTGAATTGGGTCCTTTGAGATTAGTAGTAAGAGCCTTGAGTACCCACACAATCCTTATCGTGGCCTTTCTCTTTGTGTAGGCAACCACATATACTTGACAACCATCTTACATGGTTTCAAGTCAATATTTAATCACATAGATAAAAACTAGAGTTAAGAATAGGAGCCTTTTCTCCTTTTATTAATACATCATTGTGTTGCCTTCTTGATGATGAACCTACCTTGACTTTGGGTGCACCTAGCTTATCAAGGTTAGTCGCACAAGCATTCACATCATAAATACAAGTTATGCATGGAATTTACAACTTAGTGATCCAATTCAATGTGAAGCATATGGATATCGATTGAAGTAGATTTCTAAGATATCAAAATATGGGTTTCCAAAATTTAGAGAGTATGGATCACTAATTGTACCTTTTACAGTTTAAAAATCATATCCATGTTAGTGCATATGTATGTGATGAATATCAACAAAAAGATTCTTATGCACTTTTAGAATTAACGATAAGGGAATTTTAAACTGCATCAAGAGTAGCTATTTAGAAAACAAAGATTACAATCCATATGAATGAGATACAAATTTACCATTTTGGATTGTCTTAGTATAGCTTACTCAAGTGAAACTTATTCTCTATGACACAAGATATATAATGTTCTTCCACTAGATATGTGCATCAAGTATTTGAATGACTTGCCACATGCACTTTCAATTCAGTTAAGAGTCTCATGAGAAGTATATTACATATCATGGTCAAGGCGTGACAAATTTGCAATGAATTAACTTATGCCTAAGAATACTTACCACCATATAGAATGTACCATTTGTTATACCAATTGAAAGGTCTTGCTATATGAGATGGTATCATCTAAGTATTCTTCTTGTCTTCATTCGTGGAGACTTCCTTCTTTAGCTTGTTATCTCTTTTCCTTTTAAAACTAGTCAAAAAGCACTTTGAAAAGAGGTATTAGTAGTACATGGAAGTATTTAATGAATGATGATATTTATATATGAATGGCAAATAAATCATCATTTATGAGGCATAAAGGCATAAATTAAATTCCTTCTAAGTTAATGCACATGGAGCAGTGAATTAACAATATGCACTAATTTACAAATTTAAGCCAAAAGGAATTTAACCTTCATATTGACATTCCTTTCCATAGAATATATTATTGCCAATTGAAAGAATGCCACTTGGAAGGAACTAGTATTGATCAACTACCAATTGAAGCAATTTGTTCCATACCTTTGCCTTGAGCATTCCTAATCTTTCTTTTAGGTGAAGATTAACCTTTAAAGCTTGTGATTTTACCAATTGAAAGAGCACAATCTCTACTTATGAATTTCCATGAAATATCTTAAAAGAGATTGTATTAGTAACACAAGCAATAGTTTCCTATTTAGCAACATCTAGTATATGAATGACAAGAAGGTTACTAAAACAAGGAAACCTCATGATATGAACTAAATTACCATTACAAGCATCATGCATAACATCAAATGTAAAAAAGATGAAAGTAGCATGATTATTTAATTAAGTTTACATGGCAAGTTTAATTCATAACATGGTGAGTGATTAATGTAGAAGACTCAAAACCAATTTAAACAAGAATGAATACTTCACATAGTATTGGTTCAATCTTCTTTGAATGTTGAATGGCACACTCCATTTGGGAAACACATTCTCATGTTGTGAAACTACATAAATCACTTAGATAAAAACATTAGTCTCACAACTCTAGTCATATAGAGAATTTCCCTTTTGGTAAGTGCTTTAAGAATTTGAATTTCTTACTTAGCACTCTATTCATTTAAGAACATGGGATAATCCTCTTTATGTCTAGGTCATGGCAATAATACCATAATCAATTTGAAATATGCCACAAGACACATACAACCAATTTAAAGCATGTAGATTGTCACGATATAAACATATAAACTTGCAATCTACCATATAATTGGATCTTTTCCAAGGCAAGGTAAAATCTTTTAAGTTCATTCTCAAGTGCTTCATTTTTCCTATGTGGCTACAAAAGACACAAAGGAATATACCAATTAAAAGCAATGTGCACTTAAAAATTAATTGTTACCATCCTTTGGATATCACTTGGTTGTAGGCCTTTTGCTTGATTCCCACAAAGGTTAATCCTTATTCCCTACAACACAAGTTCTTGCTAGAGATGAATATGAAGTTAGTGATATAACAATTCAATTCATCTTTGGGTCAATCTTAAAGGATAGACAATGTAAGATTGATAGCTTGAGATAAGAATTGAGTTAAACCGCTCAAGCACCCCAAAGCTTCATATCATCTCTAGGTACCTGTAAAACTTATTAAGTACATTTTGGTACCCATTTTTGGATGGGTCCACCAAGGTTAGCTAATAAGTACTTAGGCACCCAAATGGCCTTTGTGCTAGTTTTAGGTGAACTAATTTCCTTTCTAGCACAAGTGTCATTTTTGGGTCTCCTAAGCGAGTATGAATGAATTGACATGGTAGGCTTAGGATACTTACTCATGGGACAATCCTTGCAAAGGTGTCCCTTTCTTCGGCAAGTGTAGCAAATATGATTTTTAATTTTGCAAGACTCCTTCTTGCCTTGCTTCTTGTTTGCTACATGGTTAGTGAGCCTCTTTCTTTCCAAATTTAAGCCACTATCTTTTATGTAGGGACATGACTTAATCTCATGTCCCTTCTCATGACATTGATAACACTTTCTAGTGCATCTTCTCTTATTTGAAAGAGTGGCTTGTTTGTTACCTTGTGTGGAGCATGTGGAGGCGTGGTTGAGGTACTTGTCATGAGCTTTGTCTTTCTTCTCTTGATGTTTGCTCATGCCTTTTTTGGAAAGCTTGATATTCTTTTGAAGGGGTTTTGTGCATGCTACGGTTGTCCCCTTCTCAAGCTTTTTCACCATATTATCACGGTTATCTTGAGAAGGTTGAGCATGACATTTTCCCTTCAATTGAGTCAAGCTCCTTTTTAGCCTCTCATTTTCTTCCTTGAGCTCATTGTTTTCTTTTGCATAGGAAACATTACTTGTTCCTGAAAATTCTAGCTCAATGGAAGATTGGCTTTCTTGAGAGCAACATTTGTTAGCACATGATAATATAGTTTTTATATGAGTACATGTGCATATGTGAGGTTGGTAGGATTTCAAATTAGTTAACACAACCTCATGAGCCATTTCTAACATGATATGTGAATCCATAAATTTATTATGAGAGCACACAAGCATATCATGTTTTTCTTGCAAAGCTAGATTTTCAATGTTTAGCTTTTCTACCGTGTTCTTGAGCATAGCATTTTTATTTTCTAGTTGAGCAATATATGATGAATGATTAATAGCTTTAATTTGCTCAATTGAAATGTCTTCATACCTTTGGACCAAATCATCATGAGAGCACTTTAGCTTCTCATGCTCTTTGGTCAACTTCTCCAAGTCTTTGATTTTTTCGATGAGGATATCTTCTTGCTTATGAAGCATTTCCTTTTGTTCTTCCGCTCTTTTCATGAGTTTGAGCAAGCTCATCCGGTTCTTCTTACTTAGTTGAGCGAAGAATTTTTGAAGATCATCCTCATCTTCACTATCACTTTCATGCTCCTCCTCATCCTCACTTTCGCTTTCACTGTCACTCTCATTAGCAACAAAGCACATATGAGAAGTGGATTTGAAAGACGAACCTTGTGAAGAGGTGGATTCGTCGTTTGGTCTCCATCGATCATTTTCTTCTTCTTCAATAGTGTTCTTCGCCTCATCTTCCTTCATTTTGAGGAACATCCTTTCGGCGATTCTCATGGCAAGGTCTATTGCCCTAGGATCAACATCTGCACCAAAATATGAAGTCGAGGCAACCTCAACTTTTTCAAGCTTAGAAGCACTTTCGTTTCTTAGTCCCCCCGACATGATCTTTCCTCACGCGGTTAAGCGTTAGAACGAGGATTAGGTTCTGATACCAATTGAAAGTTGCCTAGAGGGGGGGTGAATAGGCAAGTTAAAACTTTTTCAACAAAAACTAGAAGCAAACTGGGTAAAACTGAATTGATCTTGAAATTCACCCAGTTAACTTTGGAAATGAGATGTTCTAAATGATCCACAGGGTTCAAAGTAGTAGATCTGAGAAGGGCACTTCTCAAAATCCACACAACAAAAAGATATAAACAATCTTTCACGGAATGGTGAGAGAACGAAGAACACAAACAAACACAATGAGCAAGAACACAAGAGACACAAGATTTATCCCGAGGTTCGGTCACACCACCAAGGTGCCCTACTTACTCGTTGAGGCGCCCACAAAGAGCTGGGTCTCTTTCAACCCTAATCCTCCCTTGCCGACCACAAAGGTCAAGCCCACACACTAATCTTTGCTCAAACGAGCGGGTAATACAAACTTTCTTGTGGTCTTCCACAAGATTTGGAGACTCACAAGAGACACCTAGTCGTCTAGGAGCTAGAAACTCCAAGAGTAATGAATCCACAAAGAACTCGATGTAGTACCAAAGCTCGAATGAAGAAGAGTAAGAGAGATTTGAAGATGAAGCACAAAAACCGCAGCTCTCAAACTCACTCAAAGATTTCTTCTCCAAAGATTTGAAATGGGAGAGGCAAGAGGTGTGTGAGAGAGAGTGGGAGGTGTTTCTCAGGTTGGGAATGAAGTTTTGTGCGTTCTCTTCTATGGGGAGAGAGGTAGGAGTGAGTATATATAGGTGGGGCTCCAAAACTAGCCGTTTTTGACTTTTCTGCCCAAAAACCGGTTGAACCGGTCCCAAAACCGGTTGAACCGGTTTTCAAAAAGCTGCGTACAGCTTTTTGGCTGACACAGCAGACTGGCAGAAAAAAAGTGAACAGTGCAAAAACCGGTTGAACCGGTTTTAGAACCGGTTGAACCGGTTTCCACCAGACAAAAACCGGTTGAGTGTCCGGTTGAGTGTCCGGCTGAACCAGTATTTTGAAAAAAAGTGAACAGTGCAAAAACCGGTTGAACCTGTTTTAAAACCGGTTGAACCTGTTTTTCCAAAAAGCAATTTTGGCCAAGATAGACTTTAAAAGGTTGTACTATATACTTTCACTAAGGATTAACAAGGGTAAAATGGAAGTTTTGGATCAAGGATTTTTGAGCTTTAGTACCAACACCAACCTTCTTTATGGATCCCCCTTGATAGTACGACGATTCCTATACTCAAGTTAAATAAAATATATTTAAGTAAACTCCTTGAGTCATTGGTGTCTCATGTGTGATTTCTCCATGGTGTTGCTTCATAAGGATCACAAACATCTTTGTCTCACCTTTTGAAGCAAACACAAATCGAGCCTGTGACTTGTGCCATTTCACCATATATGAGTTCAAATCATGGCTTCAAGTCACCTTACTGATGCATCAACATGTTGTAACTCTTCATAGCTGATTAGTTCATCGACTTAGTGCAAGTACTATCTTCTTCACCTTAGCCATGGTACCTTGGTCTACAAGCCGTCGCTTGGCCTTCACCTTCGCTTAGTTCCTCGAAGCCCTTTCCTTGCTATCTTCACCCTATCAAGCCATTCTTGAGTCACATCCTATTGAGCATCCATTGAGAGAATCATTTCTTCAATATTGTGAACCTTGCTTGAATGTCATCTAGATATAACTGCTAAGATCAATCAAGCTCTAGTTTGATTCTCATATATTCATATATGGACTAATAGTAATATGGTCAAGCCAATTCACGATTCCTCATATCTTATTCACTTTGGCTTGACCAATCCTCTTAATCACCTCAACCTCTATTATGATCATATTTATGCATAGTGATTTCTCAGGACTTGTCCATATATTCAAACCAATATAGAGACCATATTATATCCATTTGCATTGTCTCACTGGTTATTTGACCTTGTGTTGAACCTTGTTCACTGATCATTATACACTATTCAAGTATGTTCATCATACTGAATTTCCTGTTCAACACTTAGCAAACTTGTTAGACCTTTAAATGCGTTGTTATCCAAATCACCAAAACTCACAAAAGGGATCAATGCACTTTCACACCGACACACCTATTCCACGGTTGTAGACTTGTTGGTTGCTGACCCCTCCTGTTGAGCAAGGTAAGAATTGGTAAGAGCTTGTGTGGCAGGTTGAGAGTGAGCGCCTTGCAGTAGCTACATCCTAATAGTTGTAGAGTTTTTATTCCTTCACTTCTTTTTTATCTTGTTGCCTCTGTTCATCTAACCATGGCATGATTGGAGGTTGATGATGCTTCTCGTAATATGCCATACTCTCCTCGCACCAAAGGCATCATACAACACTTTGTAAGGCTGGTGAAGACGCACACGGAAGGTCTTGATAATGACTTGCAGGTGACAAATGAAAAGATGGGGCAATTGGAGGCCACACAGATCGACACAAACACCAAACTTGCAAATGTGGAAGTGACAGTTGCTCATATTGACAAGAGCCTTGTCGCACTCTTGAGGCGATTTGATGCGATGCAGGCTAATACCAATGGTGGGCATGATGAGGGCGCCGAAGGTAACTGGGATGACTATGTTGCTGATACTGAACAAGTTGACCAAGAAGCACCTAATCGCCGTACTAACCGTAGAGGTATGGGTGGTTTTCGCCGACGTGAGGTACATGGTAATGATGATGCTTTTAGTAAGGTTAAATTTAAGATACTTCCTTTTGATGGTAAATATGACCCCGATGCTTACATTACTTGGGAGATTGCGGTTGATCAAAAGTTTGCATGTCATGAATTTCCTGAGAATGCGTGGGTTGGAGCTGCTACTAGTGAGTTTACTGAATTTGCTTCTGTTTGGTGGATAGAACATTGTAAGAAGAATCCTAATAACATGCCACAAACTTGGGATGCGTTGAAACGGGTCATGCGGGCTAGATTTGTTCCTTCTTATTATGCACGTGATATGTTAAACAAGTTGCAACAATTTAGACATGGTACTAAAAGTGTAGAAGAATATTATCGGGAATTACAAATGGGTATGTTGTGTTGTAACATAGAGGAGGGTGAGGAATCTGCTATGGCTATATTTTTGGGCGGGTTAAATAGGGAAATTAAGGACATCCTTGCTTATAAAGATTATGCTAACATAACCCAATTGTTTCATCTTGCTTGCAAAGCTGAAAGGGAAGTGCAAGGACGACGTGCTAGTGCAAGGTCTAATGTTTCTGCGGGAAAATCTACACCATGGCAGCAGCACATGACTATGTCCATGACCAGCCGTACACCAGCACCAACTCCCTCGTCGAGTCGACCAGCACCACCACCTTTCTCCAGCGACAAACCACATGCATCTTCCATAAATTCAGCAACCAAATCTGCCCAGAAACCAGCAGGTAGTGCCTCTTTCGGTAGCCTCCATGGGTAGAACAAGAGATGTTCAGTGTTATTGATGCAAGTGCTATGGACACGTGCAACGTGACTGTCCTAATCAGCGTGTTTTGGTGGTAAAAGACGATGGTGGGTATTCCTCTGCTAGTGATTTGGATGAAGCTACACTTGCTTTGCATGCGGCTGATGATGCAGGCACTAAGGAACCACCCGAAGAACAAATTGGTGTAGATGATGCAGAGCATTATGAGAGGCTCATTGTGCAGCGTGTGCTTAGTGCACAAATGGAGAAGGCAGAGCAGAGTCAGCGACATACGTTGTTTCAAACAAAGTGTGTCATTAAGGAGCGTTCATGTCATTTGATCATTGATGGAGGTAGCTGCAACAACTTGGCTAGCAGCGACATGGTGGAGAAGCTTGCACTTACGACCAAACCGCACCCGCATCCATATCACATTCAATGGCTTAACAATAGTGGTAAGGTCAAGGTAACCGAGCTGGTATGAATTAATTTTGCTATTGGTTCATATCGTGATGTTGTTGACTGTGACATTGTGCCTATGGATGCTTGTAATATTCTGCTAGGTAGACCATGGCAATTTGATACAGATTGTATGCATCATGGTAGATCAAATCAATATTCTCTCATACACCATGATAAGAAAATTATTTTGCTTCCCATGTCCCCTGAGGCTATTGTGCGTGATGATGTTGCTAAAGCTACAAAAGCTAAAACTGAGAACAACAAGAATATTAAAGCTATTGGTAATAACAAAGATGGGATAAAATTGAAAGGACATTGCTTGCTTGCGACGAAATCTGATGTTAATGAATTATTTGCTTCCACTTCTGTTGCCTACGCTTTGTTATGCAAGGATGCTTTGATTTCAATTCAAGATATGCAACATTCTTTGCCTTCTGTTGTTGCTAACATTTTGCAGGAGCATTCTGATGTATTTCCAAGTGAGATACCAGAGGGCTGCCACCTATATGAGGGATTGAGCACCAAATTGATCTTATTCCTGGTGCATCTTTGCCAAACTATGCGCCATATAGGACAAATCCGGAGGAAACAAAAAAATTCAGCGACAAGTGCAAGAACTACTCGACAAAGGTTACGTGCATGAGTCTCTTAGTCCGTGTGTTGTTCCGGTTATTTTAGTGCCTAAGAAAGATGGAACATGGCGTATGTGTGTTGATTGTAGAACTATTAATAATATCACCATACGGTATCGACACCCTATTCCACGTTTAGATGATATGCTTGATGAATTGAGTGGTGCTATCATGTTTTCTAAAGTTGATTTGTGTAGTGGGTACCACCAGATTCATATGAAATTGGGAGATGAATGGAAAATCGCTTTCAAAACTAAGTTCGGATTGTACGAGTGGTTAGTCATGCCTTTCGGGTTAACTAATGCACCTAACACTTTCATGAGATTAATGAACGAGGTTTTGCGTGCCTTCATTGGAAAATTTGTGGTAGTATACTTTGATGACATATTGATCTACAACAAATCTATGGATGAACATGTTGATCACTTGCGTGATGTTTTTAATGCTTTACGAGATGCACGTTTATTTGGTAACCTTGAGAAGTGCACATTTTGCACCGATCGAGTGTCGTTTCTTGGCTATGTTGTGACTCCACAAGGAATTGAGGTTGATCAAGCCAAGGTAGAAGCGATACATGGATGGCCTATGCCAAAGACTATCACATAGGTGCAGAGTTTCCTAGGACTTGCTGGCGTCTATCGCCGTTTTGTGAAGGACTTCAGTGCCATTGCTGCACCTTTGAATGAGCTTATGAAGAAGGGAGTGCATTTTAGTTGGGGCAAAGTACAAGAGCACTCTTTCAACATAGTGAAAGATAAGTTGACACATGCACCTCTCCTCCAACTTCTTGATTTTAATAAGACTTTTGAGCTTGACTGTGATGCTAGTGGAATTGGATTGGGTGGTGTTTTGTACAAGAAGGCAAACCTATTGCATATTTTAGTGAAAAAATGAGTGGGCCTGTTCTAAATTATTCTACTTATGATAAGGAATTATATGCTCTTGTGCGAACATTAGAAACATGGCAGCATTATTTGTGGTCCAAAGAGTTTGCTATTCATTCTGATCATGAATCTTTGAAACATATTCATAGTCAAGGAAAACTGAACCGTAGACATGCTAAGTGGGTTGAATTTATTGAATCTTTTCCTTATGTTATTAAGCACAAGAAAGGAAAAGAGAATATCATTGTTGACGCTTTGTCTAGGAGATATACTTTGCTAAATCAACATGACTACAAAATCTTTGGATTAGAGACGATTAAAGACCAATATGTTCATGATGCTGATTTTAAAGATGTGTTGTTGCATTGTAAAGATGGGAAATAATGGAACAAATATATCGTTAGTGATGGGTTTGTGTTTAGAGCTAACAAGCTATGCATTCCAGGTAGCTCCGTTCGTTTGTTGTTGTTACAGGAAGCACATGAAGGTGGCTTAATGGGACATTTTGGAGCAAAGAAAACAGAGGACATACTTGCTGGTCATTTCTTTTAGCCCAAGATGAGAAGAGATGTGGCGAGATTGGTTGCTCGTTGCACGACATGTCAAAAGGCGAAGTCACAGTTAAATCCACACGGTTTGTATTTGCCTCTACCCGTTCCTAGTGCTCCTTGGGAAGATATTTCTATGGATTTTGTGCTGGGATTGCCTTGGACTAGGAAGGGACATGATAGTGTGTTTGTGGTTGTTGATAGATTTTCTAAGATGGCACATTTCATACCATGTCATAAAATTGACGATGCTACTCATATTGCTGATTTGTTCTTTCGTGAAATTGTTCGCTTGCATGGTGTGCCCAACACAATCGTTTCTGATCGTGATGCTAAATTTCTTAGTCATTTTTGGAGGACTTTGTGGGCAAAATTGGGGACTAAGCTTTTATTTTCTACTACATGTCATCCCCAAACTGATGGTTAATGTGAAGTTGTGAATAGAACTTTGTCTACTATGTTAAGGGTTGTTCTAAAGAAGAATATTAAGATATGGGAGGACTGTTTGCCTCATGTTGAATTTGCTTATAATCGATCATTGCATTCTACTACAAATGTGCCCATTTCAGATTGTATATGGTTTGTAGCCTCATGTTCCTATTGATTTAATGTCTTTGCCTTCTTCTAAAAAACTAAATTTTGATGCTACTAGGCGTGTTGAATTGATGTTAAAACTACATGAAACTACTTAAGAAAACATAGAGCGTATGAATGCTAGATATAATTTTGCTAGTGATAAAGATATAAAGGAATTAAAGTTTGAACCTGGAGAGTTTGGTTACATTTGAGAAAGGAAAGGTTTCCTGAATTGCGAAAATCTAAATTGTTGCCTCGAGCTGATGGACCGTTTAAAGTGCTAGAGAAAATTAACGACAATGCATATAGGCTAGATCTGCCTACAGACTTTGGGGTTAGCCCCACATTTAACATTGCATATTTAAAGCCCTACTTGGAGAGGAAGTTGAGCTTGAGTCGAGGATGACTCAAATGCAAGAAGGGGAGAATGATGAAGACATCCACACTACTGATACATCTATGCCATACAAGTACCAATTTCTGGTCTCATTACTCGCGCTCGTGCTCGTCAACTCAACCATCAGGTGATTACACTCTTGAGTTCATGTCCATGATATTTAGACCATGGAGACCCGTGCACTCTTGTTTTGCTTAGGAACCAGGGAGAAGACCGAAAGGGAAAAGGATTTGAACATGCTAGATTCGGACTGTAGAAGAACACCAACTTGTGACAGTCACCACGGTCACATGCAGGCTTGGATTGGAATGTTCAAGCACTATATGGAAAGCTTATCAAGTATACTTTCATATGGATCCAGAATTATAGTCATATCTGTTCCGAGGCCGCCGTAATCATTGTTTCCTTACCGAGACATTTCCTGTCTTTTCTGCCCATGGTGCCGCGTCACCCTATTTTGGCCAATGGGTCGTGTATCGAGTTGGGTCCATTAGGGACGCATCCTAGGGTTGAAGCATGACCCCAATACCCTTGTGGTCGTCCTCCCATGTTTATAAACTCCCTAGCTGCCACCAAGAACAACGGGTTTTGTTTAGATCAAGTTTGGCTCTCGCTACTTGCTTGTAAGCACGCGTGTTGGTTCAGCCGCTCGATTTCTTGTCTTTAGAACCCCACCTTATTGGAGTTTGAGTTTGAAACCTACATTTAAATCTAGTAATTCAGTACTTGTTCTACTTGTTCTTGCTAGTTCTTCGATTGCTTGCAGGACGAGTGCCCTAATGGCTAGGGTGTCACGCTCCACAAGATCGTGACAGCCATAGGAGGTGGTGTATCGGTTGCTAAGGCGCAGCGTCTTTGGAAGGTTGTAGTCGGGTCGTGTACGTCGTCTCCTCCATCAATCGAGTTGTTCCACACCCTCTCATTGAAAGACCGGGCATTCACCCAACGGGTGCACATCAGTAGCATCATCGCTCGCGTGGCCAGGCACCTTCCTACTTCGATCCTCGATAAGTAGCCCCTCCCATGGTTTGTTTTATCCTTAGGATCATTTAGCACTGGGCTGTGTGGTCAATTGAGCACCAGAGCTTGAGGGAGGTTGGCGCTCGCGTGTTCTCCGTTGCGGGGCTAGAGCACCGCTGTGGCCGAGCGTCGAGATGGGGGGAAGAGATTCTGGCCGTTGAACGACTGATGTAGGGCCAATATTAGATTTGCTTTCTGAATTGCTTACATCAAAACCCGATCGTTGGATAAATAATGTTGGGTCCATACTTGATCTGGACGTAGCGTACTATGGGTCGTCGATTTCATATCCGACCATTGAGATTACGTACCGATCCATTTATGGGATCAATCTAATCTGGTGCGTAGGAAACAGATCGGGCGGCCCTGATAGACTTATACCCCTTCACTATGGTCTTTTTGATAAAGAGGCCTCCAGAAACCGAGAAACCAACCCGCAGTCCTGTCCTATATGGAGAACCATTCATATCAGCTTTGAAATTTGCAGTTTAACCCTTTTGCTTCTACAGATTGGTGTGCATAGTCTGACCAGTGAGTGAAATTAATAAAATGAATATATAAATTAATTTCTAGTATAAAAATAAGTAATTAAACTTGTAAAATCCATAGTCTCTCTGTTTTAACTCCGAATTGATCCGTTCCAGTTGCGTTAGTTCCATATTATTGTGGCCTACACATTAAACAACACTAATTGGTTCTGATTTCAGGGATAATTAAATGATAGTTTAACATGTGCTCAGTGGGTTTATCTTGCTAATTAAAATAAATACAATGTCTTTTATCCATATTATGCTAAAAGATGATTTCAGACCAAGTTATAACTTAGTAAAGTTGAGTTATCTATTATATAATATTGTCTTACCTAAAATTATATTAAATAACATATAATACATATTTTGTCACTGTTAATCCCATAAAGCTTTGGAAAATCATATCTTTATAACCGCGACTCCAATTGTAGTGGTTTTCAAATCTACGATCTCATTACAACACATAGAACATTATTATGCAGTGTGCTCTCTTGTTTGGTGTGATGTTAATTTATCATGTGCAATGTGTGTTTGTGTTGTTGCGAGTAGACAAGCATGTGACCAAGGATCCCGGAGCACCACAGGTTGAGGTTACAGAGCAGGAGCTCGTTGAAGGCAAGTTGTGTCCTTGACCACTCTTCTTTACCTAATAATATTCTCTATAATCACTGTGACATGCTCAGGTTAAATTTGATGGGACCTAATAGGTTATCCTAGTTTGGTTTACTTCACACCTTGCTTACCACTAAACTTTTTGGTAGTATCTGCTTTTGCTCTATGTGGTTTTGGGTGTTAAGATACATATGATTTATGATCATGCTTTATTATTGTGATTGGATTATTTAATGTTCATGATAAGTTTATGGTGTTAATTGGAACATGTAGCTTAACTTGAGATAACAGTGCTACAACAAGGGTGGAATGGGACGCCTTTGGCCAAGTAATTAAAAAAAGCTAGGGAGAGACTACCTTACCCAAAAAGGGAAAGCGGGGAGTGCATCACTACAGAGTATAGGGAGGTGCTCGGGGTCAGACTGTCTGTAAAGCTTTTCAGACGAGGGATTCCTATGCTTTCTTCTTCCTGAATCCATAGCAGGTTTTCTCGAAGTAGTGGAACTTTAGAAAGGCCTCGTAGTGCTACCCTACCTCATCTCCTCGGTAGAGATGAATTGGATTTCTAGACCCCTTGGCAAATGGGTAACACGGCTTGTGGGTAAAGATTTGCAACCTCTGTAGAGTGTAAAACTGGTATATCAGCCATGCTCACGGTCTTGACCGACTTAGGACTCTCACATGATTAACTTATGGAAGTAAACTTAATCTGTCATATGCATTGCATTATGGGACTGATTATAATTGTGATATCTTATTTTATTGGGCTTGTATATACTTATACTTAGTAACTGCTAATAACATTTGACCAACTTATTAAAAGCAATGCTCAACCTTAACCATTATTTGTTGATCAGCCTTACACTATACATGAGCCCCCACCGTAAGTGAGCTCATGCAAATTATTCTCCGCACTTGTTGAGCGATGAACTTTTGTGAGCCCACTCTTGCGATAACCCCCACAGGTGAAGAGAAGGTGGCCCTAGAGGAGGACTACTACGATGAGTTTGACGAGGTCTAGGTGTCGTCTCCTAGCCAACTTGATGGCGCCAAGGAAATAATATTAGTTCACTTTATTTATTATTAGTATCTTGTAAGACATTTTTGTTATGTAATAAAGTTGTGACATTTGCCTATATACACTGAGTCATTGTATGTGTTGATCTTCTTTGGCGCACATATGAGGCACACCCGGGTTTGCCCCTTAAATTTGGGTGACACCTAGGGTGGCGGTGAAGTCAAACTAGTGGGGCCGTGGGAGGTTGGTGCAGTGGCGACGCGACACGGTGAGGAAGACCTGCAATGGCTAGGAAGACCTCTGCAAAAAGAAACACCAGTCTCTCGACACAAAATTTCAACAACACCTCCCTTGCACGGTGAGGTTTTCAAAACTTGCAAATAAAACTAACAACACGATAGCTGACATGCGCACATATACATCTCGATAACCACATATAAATCAATCTATGCACTATACAAGAAGTCCATAAGTTGAGTTCCTAGTAAGAAAGTGAAACTTGTGTTCTAAATTTATGCAAATGATTTTAATTATTTATGTTCAAATTTATGTTCTAAACTTGGGTTTGTAGTAAGAAATTGCTAACACACTCCTTCACTACCCCTCCACCCCGCACACCAATACCAGGCTTCCTTCTAAGCTCAGTAATCATATCCTTAGTGAAAACTCTTCATGTAGAATTTAAATCTAAACGTGTCATTGGTATAAACATAGTGTTTGACTTGTGATTGATGCACACTTGAGCAAATTAACAATAGTAGAGCCCAAACAAATGGGGATTTCTCACCTTGGTGGTAGCCGGAGCAAGGGATAGAGTGCAGATCCGTGATGACCGGTGTCGTTGCCGAAGTTGGGCACGAGAGGGTGGGGACAGGGATGGTCACCCAGTACGACGAGCCGAGGACGAACCGGAATGATGGCAATCGCTTAGGCTGGGGATGAGGGCTAGCGGTGGTGAGCGCTAGAGGGGACCGACGGTGGCGGGGGGATGGCTAGGGCGATGGCGAGATGTGACTCGGCGGTGGCAGGCAGCGTGTGAAGAGAAAGCGAGTGAAGAGAGAGATATCCTGCAACAGACGGTTAGGTTTAGTTCAATAGCTTTGCCGAATGCCCGAGATCAGGCACTCGACAAAGAAACTTTTTTATAAAAAAACTTTGCCGAGTGCCACATGGCAGGCACTCGACAATTTTTTTAAATTTTATGTCGAGTATTGTGCCGAGGGTCCCCACTGGCACTCAACAAATCTTAGCTTTGTCGAGTGCTTTAGGAAAACACTTGGCAACAAATTTATTTGTCAAGTGTTTTCGTATGGCACTCGACAAAGTTTATTGTTTTTTCTCTCCCCCCTAATTTTTTATTTTGTGTTCTTAAAGTCTCTGGACCAACATATGGAATTTTGTCATATTTATCAAAGTGTTTGCTATATATATTAGATTTAGTTCATTTAATTCCATTTCTTTAGATGATTCAAATTTGAACTACAAGTCACTCGAATAATAGAAAACTATGAATGGAAAACATGATATTGATATTATTGAGCACAAGTTTAGGCCTTATTTAGGATGATACCAAAATTTCGAACATCATGTTCACGAAACATGCACACGAACTTGCGACCCGGTTGTTTTAAAATTGTATAAAAACAAACGAACTCAGGAAATCATGATACTTGTTGAGATGTCATGATATCATATGTTCAAGCTATGATGAAAAATTGACACTATTTTTTTGAAAGTTATTATGCACTATATGTATAAACCTAGACGACCTACACATGAATCACAAAATTTCTACGAGGTTGTCTAGGTTTGTCACATCGTACGTGACAACTTCCACAAAACACTATCAATTTTTTATCACAACTTGTACACATGATATCATGACATCTCGACAAGTTTAATGATTTTCTGACTTTGTTTGTGTTTTATACATTTTAGAAACAACTAGATTGCAAATTCGCGGTCATGTTTCGTCTACATGGTATTCGAAATTTCTGGTTGTTCCTGAATAAGGCTGCAACATGTGTTTAATAACATAAATATCAAATTTTCATTCATTGTTTTCCAATATTCGAGGGACTTTGAGTTCAAATTTGAATTATTTGAAGAAATTCAATTGAATGTACTAAATCTAATAGATATAGCAAATAATTTAAGAAATGTGCCAAAATTGAACATGTAGGTCCAGAGAGACCGTAGGAACAAAACACAAAATAACAAATAAACTTTGCCGTGTGTGAAGAAAATACACTCAACAAAAACATTTTTCGTCGAGTGTAAATGTGTGACACTCGGTATAGACGTCAGCTACTGCTCATGGCACTTTACCGAGTGCTTTTATACGCTAAGTGCTCGACTCTCGATAAGGAGGGTGTTGGTCAAGCATTGCTCTTTATCGAGAGCGGCACTCGTTGAAGCAGATCTATATCGATTGCCCGTGATTTGAGACTCGGCAAACCACCGATCACTCGATAATGAACGCATCTCCGGTGGTGGTAGCTAGGCATAGGTTTGCAGAAAGGGCAGAAACCGTAAACGCAAGCGGAGAATCGAGGTTCAGTGATGGATGGGTCTCTGGCCTGCCACTTTCCCCGGAGAGCGAGGGCCATAGTTGAATTGGCCACATTCAAATCCTAGAGACATGTACTCTGTGATTTTGTTTGTTTTCATTGCAATTGCGTCAAAAGCTGCATGCTCGCTCCTCCCTGCAAGATGTTGTCAGATTGTTGTGTTGTGTGAGAGAGAAAAGGTGGATGCAGGGCAGGCAGGCAGGCATGCAGCCCAAACAAGAGAGTGAGGGGAGAGAGAGAGAGAGGACGCCAGAGCATCGCTAGCTGCTATTGGCTGCAAGGTACGTACGTCTTTCCTACCGTGCCAAATTGTTATCGCAATTAGACGCAACCAGAGCAAAAGCAATGGTTGCCCTACTAGCTGCTGCAGTGCACACCGCCTGTCAATCTCTCTCTCTCTCTCTCTCTCTCTCTCTATCATAAGTGCCACACTACCATGTCCCTGTCCTCAGCTCTTGTCGTCTAGCTTCTCCTGACTGACCCCTCTCTCCTCGCTCCATTAACGAAGAATCCAAGTAGCTAGTAGTGAGGATGAAGAGAGAGAAAAGGGCATCATCATCATCATTATCACTAACCCTTAGCTTCAAGGGTGACTGATTGGTTAGCATAGCGATGAGAATGCGACGGATCATGGTCCATGGATGGATGAAAATGAAATGAAATGAAATGAAATGAAAGGTTCCCTTATCCGGCCTCATATATACATGCATTGACGGAACTGTACATAATGCACCGTGCATTGGCATCAACAGTCGCCGGAGCTGTACGTAGTCGGTGCCCAAATAAATACATATATGTATCGCTTGGTCTCACTCACCTCTGCTGCAAGCTAGTAGCCTTAGGACCTTAATTAGGTTAGCTTAAGTGCTTAATTTGATGGAGGAGTGAGTATATATGCAGCTGCGGGCGGTAAAAAAAAACTGTTGCTTGGATGATGATTTGTGTATGACTGTATGTATGTCCATCGGCATCGACGGCTTGCTTGCTCCAACGCCAACTACAGGGGGGGCTGGGCGGGGGTGTTGGGTAGCTAGCTAGCCAGATAGTGATAGAGCGAGCTGCTAGTGGAAAGTAGAAAGAGCGAGCGCACCACAATGGACAGCATGGAGGACGCCGTCTCCGGCACTGCAGCCCAGGGCGACCTCGCCGAGGTTGTGGCCCGCGCAGGTGCAATGGCCGCCGCGGCGAGTCACCACCACCACCACCGGCGGCCACCCTCTCCCTCTCCCGCAGCAGCAGATCACGGCCACATCGTGTCTGCTGCAAGGGCCACCGCCAGATCACAGATCATGCTCGTCCCTGCTGCTGCTTGCTACGACGAGGAGACACGGCCTGCTGCTGCTTGCGGCGACGCGCCGTCGTCGTCGATGGCCGCCGCCGTCGGTCCATACCACCACCTGTCGTCTTCGTCTGCGGCGCTGGCACCGGCGCACGGCGGGTACTGGCTGCCGCCGCAACAGATCTCCCAGGAGCACGCCTGCGACGGCGGCCTCGACGAGCCGCCCATGGTGACGAGGATCTCGCCAGTGACGACTCCACCGCCGCCTTCTCATCATCAAATCATGAACAGGTTAGTTGACTTACTTGACTGGAAATGAAATAAAGCAGCTATTATATTGCTCTCTCTATATATTTTTTTTTTATCTGCGGCTTTAGTTTCTTTTTTTGGGTCGATCGATGACGATAGTTGTTGCTTGCGTTGTTCTTCTTGCTTTCTCGATCCATATGCGATACATCCTTCAAATCAACTAGCTATCTATTATTTATCCCTCCGATCCCTTGCCTTTCTCTACTGTTACTTCGTGACAATTCATGGCTGTTTTAATTTGCTGTCTGATCTATTTGCATTACTAAGCAGTTGTTTATCCACTGCACGTACGACGACCTTTTTTTTCAGCTGCCGTTTACTTCTGGATGCGTATTTGGTTAGCCGTAGGCTATCAGTCAAAACATGCTTTGCATATATATATATATACTGGAAAGGAATAGATGATGTGACTCAAATCTGATTGCGATTCCACTGTTCTTTTTTCCTTTTCTTTTGTTGGCAAAACAAAACGGCGCATAGCTGCATTAACCCCTAGTAGCTTTGTCTCTGCAGAGGCATATATATAATATAATATATTTCTTTGGGATTTGGACTCATTCATCAGAGTAGGAATAAGATAGTTGACTTAAATTCATTCCTCGTCATTTGATGCTGGTTGGAATATTGCTTAATTTCTTTTTCTTCTGCAAAAGTTGTCTATTCTTCCTAGTTTCTTCTCTTTTGAGAGACGGCTGGCCGGCCAGCCGGGGCTCCGGCGAGCTATCATGCAGTCACCACTCACCAGTTATATGCTAACTCCGGCATCCAGATCCTCTCCCCGGCCGTGGGCGTAGCTTATGAAGAACTTCAATTATGATTTAATCTGTCAGGTTATTACTTTGTGTTGATCTCTAATAAACTAAGTTTGATCTGCCAAACTGATGAGTTTATCGATCTCTTTTCGTCTCTTAGAGCTTGTGCATGTGGAAATCCAATCCAATTCCATATATATACAGCATGACCCCAAGATTAAACAAATAGTTGCAGAAGATTTTGCGTATATATACACTTGATTTGCATGAATGCAGCAGAAAGAATGAGGTGAAGAAGGTGGTGTGCATCCCGGCGCTACCACCTCCGGCGAGCAGCCGCCCAGGAGGAGGAGAGGTGATTCCGTCTGATCTTTGGGCGTGGAGGAAATACGGCCAGAAGCCTATCAAGGGTTCGCCTTACCCAAGGTATTTTTTTTTGGCAACTATAATAAACAAGCGCTTGATATATAATGATCCAAATCAATATAATTAATACTTATCAACATCAAATCTTTTTCTTTGCCTTCTTTTTCTGAAAAGGATTGCAGTCTTTTTTGTTGCACAGGTACAAGCAGGTGTAGAGAGACGATGTAACATGAAATTTTTTTTCAATGTTTCCATTTCGATAATAATATAATATGCACTGCGCTCATATGTGCAGATATGGATGCCACGGCATGCAAGTCGACAGAAACCATGCATATATATGGTCATCTTCGATAAGAGACCTGCTGGCCCTCTCCGATATAATTAATATTTTTCCGGATAAAACTGAATTGGTCCAGCAAATATAGGCAGTTAGATATTGCTTCAGAGTGAAAAAAAACATATCAATTATTCCCTCCACTCTTTTTTATTTGTCACAGTTTAGTTCAAAAATAAACTAGCGGATGACAAATATTCGAGAACGGAGTTAATAATTCATAGCCCCTCCTGATCTAGTTAACAAGTACTTATTTTCTACTAATTTCTGTACTTTTCAACTATATATAGAAATAATTAGTTGTATGCAACTATGTATAAAGAATCTAACAAAGATCTTTAATTAGGTTAATTGCCATATCAAGCCTGTTTGGAATCCCTAGAGCTAATAGTTAATCAACTAATAAATTATTAGCTAAAATCACCTAGTTAACTATTAGTTGGAGGCTGTTTGAAACTTCCATCTAATAGGTTAATTGAACCACTAGCTAGTTTTATATATAGTGTCCCTACATGGAGTAGAGACCAAGGACCACGTTGAAATAATAAGAGACAATAATGTCTTTTGCCAAGTTTTAGTTAATTTTAACTGCCTTAATCCAGCTAATGAATTGATTGTTAGTTAGGGGTCTAGCTAACAATTAACTAAGGCTTTAGCTAGGTTGTTTGAAACCCCTAAAACTAATTTTAGCCAGTAACAATTATCTCTAGAGGTTCTAAACAAGCCCGTAACGTCGCTACAAAGAGACTGTACATGCACAATTAATAATCCAGGGGCAGTTGCTCTTGTTTCATCACCATTCTTTTTTATTAGTTAATCCAACTATTTTCCCTATTTATAATGCATCAAAGTAAGATAGATTATGAGCATATTAATGGCCTGTTTGGTTCGGTGACTAACTTGCCACACTTTGTCTAACTTTTCTGTCTAAGATTAGTTATTCAATTCGAACGACTAACCTTAGTCAAAGTGTGGCATGATTAGCCACAAACCAAACATGCCCTAAATACACAAATAATTAACTTGTGGTTCGAAATACTTGGCGCATATAGTTGGCGGAGTAATATCTGGATTTATGGCCATAAACTTGGACGAGATTTATGACCCAATGTCAAATTACTAATTCCAAATGTACGTGTCATAGTAGATTTACTTTGCATTTTTAATAGACCAATTATATATCCACCAGTGCCTCTAGTTTGTTCTCTCTCTCTCATTTAGATGGCCTAGTTTGCTTCCACCAATTTGTCTAATTGTGCAAAGTATGTTAATCTCATAGGATGATCACATGAGAAAGATGCTAGAGTGATTCTGAAAGGATGGTTCATAGCAAAATATCTGTAAACTATATAATTAAGGACAACCACATTTACTAACTGGACTATATATACTCTTCTAAAGATTGTACATTCACTTAAAATAGTTTAGAGCATCTCCAAGAGTCTTTCCAAATTTCACTTTATAAATTATCATTTGGAGAGTCATTTGCATAAAAACCATTTTGTATATCTTTCTAATCTCCAACAACTTTTCTATATGTTGTTTGCACTTTAGAGAGTCATTCATGTTTTCTATCTTTGGCTAGCGAGAATCCCTAGAAGACGGCTATATTTGGATAACCATTTGAATAAGTTGCATTGTTTGGGAGTATTTTTTTTTAAATCTCTATTTATATCAATTAGGAAGAATATAGAGAATGTCTTGAAGTTGCTCTTGTACAGTGATATGATAGACTAGTTAGTTTGTTTATGTGTGTGTGGGTGTCCAAAAATCCCTAATGTTCCCGGTCAAAAGCGGTCGTGATTCATATATACATTCAAACTTGCTTCTTATAGTTTAGTTTAGTCTAGTTTTTTAGGAAAAAAAAAGTGCTATCAAATACCAGCTAGCTAGCCCATGTATACATTTTAATCTGCAACTCAACTGAAATTCCACATGGGGTTACCATAAATGTTCCTTCATCACTAATACTATTCTATATTTTTGAGAGCCATACAAATAAAAAACAAAGATACTCCATTACAATAACTTTAATTGATGACAAAACATAAGTATTCTAGCAAACAATTATTTAGGACATTAGTCTCCACTAATCTATATGCTTGAGTTGTATATATGTATATTTTCATGGTTTTACCTCATATTATATGCCACCTATAATTTCATCAAAAGCACAAATTATTAGGGACAGAGCTAGAAAAAAAAGAAGAGGCTAAATTAAATCACTATAGTGATATAATATAGCTAAATTACTCACAATATGCATGTATAAAAGTTTGAAGTAGTATTATATTAAAATATCGATGAAAGATAAAATACATGATATTTTGTTATGTATGTTTTAAATTTTAGAAGAGGCTTCAGCAAGGCTCTGTGGGCTCGGGAGCGGTAGGGGCTGGAACTCCACCTGCCCCACAGCTCCTGTAAATTAGCTATATTATAGAGGCCCATATGATAATCGACGTGTATATAAATATATATATATAGTTTAAATCTTAAATAATAATGGTCAATATTAATCCCTTATCCCCAATGATATAATACTCAAAAGTATTATCTAAAAGCATATGTAGTTCTCAATATATTGGCTTTAATTTGATTAAGTGAAACTTCATTTTTTTTTTCTTGCAGAGGTTACTACAGATGCAGCAGCTCAAAGGGATGTATGGCAAGGAAGCAAGTAGAGCGCAGTCGCAGCGACCCCAACATGCTCGTGATCACCTACACGGCAGAACACAACCACCCTTGGCCAATGCAACGCAATGTGCTCGCTGGCTACTCCCGGCCTCACACTGCTACTACTCACATGTCGTCCAACTGCAAGAAGAAGAAGAACAGCTGCAGCGTTGAACCGACGAGTTCATGGCCAACAACAACAACATCATCACCATCATCAAAGAACGGCAACTACGAGTGTCAGCAAATGACAAACATGACGATGGAAGAAAATGCAGCAGCAGGGTATGTTGCCTACGCCATCGATGACGAGGAGTGTGCCGCGATGCATCAGCCGATCAATTGCGGTAGCACGCAACCTTCAGCAGATGAGGTTTTCGCAGAGCTAGAGGAATTGGAGCCTACTAGTAGTCCAGCTGTGAATGCAAACATCTACTCTAGGGGGGTGACTTATGAGTGGCAAAAGTTCTAATCTATCAAGCCCAAGGTCGTATAAGGAAGGCTAGCTACTCCATATATATACATGTTCCGATGAAAAATAGGTTACAATTAATTACGCACAGATTTTACTTAATTAATTGGTGTGACGACACAGATCTTTATATACCTTTTGTGCTTATGATTAATTCAAAGATAAGATATACTTAAAAATAAGAAAATAAAAAATATGTGTATAATATTTCATCGTACATAAAAATTTCCACAAATCTGCATGGATCGTATTTGTTACTAGCATATATTATTATTCTAAACGGTCGTTCATCTTTTGTTCAGTGTTTAGGCCGTTTAGATGGCACAAATTTTGCATAGTAACAATAGAATATGTTGGATTATTGTGGACCAGGCCCAATTAATATTCAAGAATAGTCAATACTAATGGCTCACTTTAATGTTATGATGTACTAATAGTTTACTACCATTTTGGGAGTTCAAGAGACAAATCAATCAATTTAAATATGTGGATTATATTGATGTATCTATTGAGAAGTTAAAAAAAAGATGAAGGATTGCCACACGCGCGCGCCGCCGGCGACGACCGTGGTTCGTCGGACCTTGGTCCATTCCTTTCAAACGGTTGTGTATTTTGCCTGGAGTGATGATCGTGGCTAGTAACGGACGCCAGTTACTCGTCGGTTTCTAGTTCTAACGACGCGACCGTTACCGTCTATTGTCCTTCTATCAAAAAGAATGTGCAATATGTCCTCTCTATCAAAAAGAATCTTGTTAGTGGCTCACAACTATGTTGACATGGTTATAAACTTACTTTCGAGTCTAATAAATGTATACTGTCAAAGTATGGAATATTTGTTGGAAAAGGCTATGACAGCGAGACTTGTTCCGCTTATTTTTGCATGATACTTGTAATAAGTCTGTGGACATTGTTGTTTCGAATGAGTCGAATATTTGGCATTCACGACTTTGTCAAATCAATTTTGATTGTCTCGCAGCTAGCAAATTTAAATTTAATCCAGAAATTTGATTTAGTCAAAGGTTCTAAATGCTAGGTCTGTGTGCAATCTAAGCAACCTCGTAAGTCTCATAAGACTACGGAGGCGAGGAATTTGGCACCACTAGACTTAATACATTTCGATTTATGTGAGATGAACGGAATATTGGCTAAAGGAGACAAGCGATATTTTATTACTTTTATTGACGATTATACTAGATTTTGTTATGTGTATCTCTTAAAATCAAAAGATGAAGCTTTCCATTATTTTAAGACCTACAATGCTGAAGCTGAAAAACAACTCGAGAGAAAAAATAAACGGTTAAGGTCTGATCATGGTGGAGAATATTTTCGGATGATTTTTCTAATTTTTATATGGAACATGGTATTATTCATGAGAGGACACATCCATACCACAATCTAATGAGGTTGTTGAAAGAAAGAACCGCACTCTAACTGATTTGGTTAATGTCATGTTAGAGATTTCGGGACTAAGGAATGGTGGGGTGAGGCGATCTTGACTGCGTGTCATGTCCTGAATAAAGTTCCTACAAAGAACAAAAAAATCACATCATTCAAGGATGGAAAAAGAAGAAATTAAATATCTCCTATTTGTGCACCTTGGGTTGTTTGACTAAAGTGAATGTGCCAATTAACAAGAAGCGCAAATTAGGACCAAAAACTGTTGATTGTATTTTTCTTGGATATGCTTTCCACAACATTGGATATAGGATTTTAATTATAAATTCTAGAGTACTGGGCATGTTGGTTGGTACAATTATGGAGTCCAGAGATGCTATGTTTTTTAGGACGAGTTTCCTATGAAAATTACACATGATGTATCTATTAATGAACCAACGATACCCCATAAACATTTTAATCTAGTAGAACACATTGAAAAATTCCATATACATAATCATGTGGAAGATGACAATGTATCAACTCGAAAGAGTAAGAGACCAAAGACTGCAAAGTCCTTTGGTGACAATTACATTGTATATCTTGTGGATGACACACCAAGTACCATTGAAGAGACATTCTCTCCTGATGCTGACTTTTGGAAGGAAGCAATAAAGAGTGAGATGGATTCTATTATGTCTAATACAACTTGGAAGGTCGTTGAGCATCCTTATGGGTGTAAGCCCATTGGGAGTAAATGGGTGTTCAAGAAAAAGCTTAGGCCTGATGGTAATATTGAAATGTATAAGGCGAGGCTTGTAATTAAAGGCTATTCACAAAAGGAAGGTGGTGATTTCTTTGATACTTATTCACATGTGGCTCGATTGACCACAATTCGTGTGCTACTTTCTTTGGCTGCTTCTCGTGGTCTTCTCGTCCATCAAATGGATGTTAATACAACATTCCTAAATGGAGAACTAGATGAGGAAATTTACATGGAGCATCAAGCTGGGTTTGTAGCAAATGGTCAAGAAGACATGATGTGTAAATTATTGAAATCTTTACATGGCCTAAAACAAGCACCTAAGCAATGGCATGAAAAGTTTGATAGAACTTTGACATCTGTCGACTTTATTGTGAATGAAGCAGACAAATGCGTATACTATCGGTATGGTGGGGGTGAGGGAGTAATTTTATGCCTGTATGTTGATGACATTCTAATCTTGGGGCAAGTCTTGATGTGATTAAAGAGACAAAAGACTTTGAAAGTCGCCTAGAGGGGGGTGAATAGGCGTAATCTAAAATTTACAACTTAAAACACAAACTACAAGCCGGGGTTAGCGTTAGAATTAAATCCGAGTCCAAGAGAGAGGGGGGAAACAAATCAACAAAGAAATAAAGCGGATGACACGGTGATTTGTTTTACCGAGGTTCGGCTCTAAAGAACCTAGTCCCCGTTGAGGTGGTCACAAAGACCGGGTCTCTTTCAACCCTTTCCCTCTCTCAAACGGTCACCTAGACCGAGTGAGCCTTCTTTCTTAATCTCACGGGTCACTTAGACCCTGCAAGGACCACCACACAATTGGTGTCTCTTGCCTCGCTTACAAAGCACTTGAGAGTAAGAAGTGAGAAAGAAAAGAAAGCCAACCAAGCAAACAAGAGGAACAAGAAACACAAGTGATCCTCTCACAAGTCCTAATGCGCTAGAGTTGAATTTGCGACTTTGAGTGGATCGACCGCTTTGATTTGTGTCTTGGAGTGAAGTCTATTGCTCTTGTATTGAATGCAATGTGTTGAATGCTTGGATTGTTGGAGTGGTGGTGGTTGGGGATATTTATAGCCCTCAACCACCAAACAACCGTTGGGGGTGGCTGCTGTCGATAGGCACACCGAACACTGTCCGGTGGCTAGCCACGTCACCCAACCGTTAGGGTTCTGGAGCTCGTGACCGTTGGAGGCTTTGTCTTCTAGTGGCACCGCACAGTCCGGTGCCGCACCAGACAGGTATTCACTGTCCGGTGTGCCTCTGACAACTGCTCTAACTTCTGTGCGCACTGTTCGCGCACTGTAGCGTTGCAGGGGTCCGTTGCAGTCTACCATTGCGCTGGATAGCCGTTGCTCTGCTGGTGCACTGGACAGTCCGGTGAATTATAGCGGAGCGTGCCTCTGAGAAACCCGAGAGTGGCGAGTTCGATCCTGTACAGCCCTGGTGCACCGGACACTGTCCGGTGGCACACCGGACAGTCCGGTGCGCCAGGCCAGAGCACACTCGGTTTCTATTTGCTCCTTTGAATTGAACCCTATCTTGTATATTTATTGGTTTGTGTTGAATCTGTATGCACCTGTAGAACATATATTCTAGAGCAAACTAGTTAGTTCATTATTTGTGTTGGGCATTCAACCACAAAAATTATTTGTGGAAAAAGGTTAACCCTATTTCCCTTTTAGACTTTCTATCTAATAATTTTGAAATGAAAGATTTGGGAGATCCTGATGTTATTCTTAACATTAAGCTACTGAGAGAAGGCAATTATGGGATCACACTTGTGCAAACCCATTATGTGGAAAAGGTTTTGAGACACTTGGGTTTTAGCGAATGTGAACCTGCTCCAAGGCCTTATGATCCTAGTATGTTATTTAAGAAAAATCAAAGGAGAGCAAAAGATCAATTGAGATATTCTCAAATAATTGGTTCACTCATGTATTTAGCTAGCGCTACGAGGTCTGACATCTCGTTTGTTGTGAACAAACTTAGCCGATTTGTTTCAAATCCTGGAGATGATCACTTGCGTGCTCTTGAGAGAGTTTTGTGCTATCTAAAAGGTATAATGAGTTTAGATATCCATTATAATGGGTACCCAATAGTACTGGAGGGTTATTGTGATGCAAATTGGATATCTGATGCTGATGAGATATATGCCACAAGTGGATATGTGTTTTCACTTGGAGGTGGCGTTGTTTCATGGAAGTCTTACAAGCATACCATCTTAACGAGGTTTACTATGGAAACAGAACTCACAACATTAGACACCGCTTCAGTTGAGGCTGAGTGGCTTCGTGAAATCCTTATGGATTTATGGGTGGTTGAAAAACCTATGCCGACTATTTCCATGAACTGTGATAATCAAGCTGTGATAATTAAGATAAACAATTCTAAGGATATATATGAAGTCGACAAGGCACATAAAGAGGTATTGAATTATGTCCATACGTCTAAAAATCTGGCAGATCAATTTATTAAGAGGCTATCACGTAGTGTGATAGATAGTGCATCAAGTGAGATGGGCCTGAGATAGTGCATCAAGTGATAGATAGTGCATCACCTAGAGTTTATCATAGTGGTAACCTGTTCTATGTGACAGGAGATCCCATGAGTTAGAATGGTAAAACAAGCTAATGGTAGACTGAGAGGAAAGACCCTTAATAAAGCTCGTTTCAGATGCATATCTTTCCTTACAGTAAGGTAGGTTGATGTTTACACCTTAATATGTTCCAAGTGGCTTTGTGAAGCAAAGATGTTGTCTTACAGAACATCTTTAGAGGAACATACCTATATGGGTTAACTGCTAGTCCAGTTTATGAGATCTGGGTGGTCTCTAGATACCCATGAAAGGCTATAGAGTTTGACTTATATACTCCAACCAGAGAGGATGCATTCGACAATCTAGTACTGGTAAAGAGTTTAGATGAAACTCATTCCACGCAAAACTATCAATTCAAGACCTAGTCTATTGTGCAGTTGTGGTTAAGTGTAATCTAGGTTCTAGGTGGATGTCAAACTTAATAGTCTCCATCGAAACACCAGTATATCGAACGTTTGAGATGATGAGAGCATTTTTGTGTGACTTAGCATTTGGTGGGGGATTGTTGGATTAATGTGGGCTTGGCCCAATTAATATTCAATAATAATCAATGCTAATGGACCACTTTAATGCTATGGTGTACTAATAACTTAGTACCATATTGGAAGTTCAAGCTACGGACAAATCAATCAACTTAAATAGGTGGACCATTGGTGCATCTACTGAGAAGTTGACAAAAGGATGAAGGACTGCCACATGCGTGCGTGCCGCCGCCGGCCGGACCGGGCCTCGGCCTCGGCCAAGCACATAGAGAGTGAGGGAGCAGGCCTCCAAAATCACTTCTGTAGAGGTACACTTGCACGGGTGTGCGAGCTCTCAGGTTTTTGGGGAGCGTACTCGAGACTGCTCACTTCATCCACTCGACCAGCGCTGCTTCGTCTACATCCTATTCTTCGTCGTTGGCGTCGTTCGAGGGACTGCATTGCGTACACCTTCCTACATCAAATTTCTACGGCTACATCGAAACTGATGCCTTGAGCATCAATCCCTCCGTAGGGTACTTTCTGTTTTTCATACTTGTGCATGTTTCATTTCTGTTTACTGCTTATGCGAGTAGCGGTACACACATGTACATACATGTCATCGAATATATCACACTGTTCTTCTGAATTAAATTAAAACTAATAATGCCTAATTTTCTAATAGAATATACATAGTTATTATATATGTATTTATGCATGTAAAATAAGTGTTCAATCAAATAGTTAAATCCATTTCAACTTCTATACTTACAACATAATGTTAACTAGATTGATGCCATTGTGGCAATTGTAATCTTTTATTGACTAAATGGTGAATTAGACTATTATTATTTATCTCATTTAGTAACATTTAATTGGATTCTTTGTAGATTGCTTAAAATGTTTTCCTTGTTCAATTCATCGTTGATATGACTAATTCCTTCTTCTCTAGGTATTTCGTCAAGTCAACTTCCTAGCAAAACCATTTCTGTCTAGTCATTTGGCGACTTGCTTTGGTGAACCAATACTGACACTTATGTATCCCTACGATATTGAAAATTATAGCATTCAAATTTGTTATGAAGGCCCTCTTTGCTGTGGGACTTGTTTTAGTAGTGAAGCTCATGTACTCTATAATGAACACCCCAAGTCACATTATGACGCTTGGGGTTAGCTAGTGAAAGTAGATCTCATATTTCTTTAGCACTTCCAAAACAATTGGCTGCACTGGGAACCAAAGTCCTAACCAAAAGAAGCTCATGTACACAATAGTTTCATCCTTCCGTGGTTGTGGTGTTTCATCATTGCCGCCAAGGCAAGTTATATGGATGTTGTCGATGTAACCATGCTTCGCATATATTTTTAAGATGTCCATCTTTCACTATCGAATTTCTAGTGTCTAGATACCTAGGTTTGTAGGGTCTTGGTGTGCTTCATCGTCTTTAGCATCCTCTTCGACACCGAACTCTTCATCCTTGGTTTTCTCCTAGCAAACTTTTTTCTTCACAACTTGGATTAAGCTAGCGACTACTTCTTCCTCATGGTCCTCCTCGACACTACTACTAACACTATCACGATGGAGATATTCAAAAGACGTGGGCATAGAAACCAAAGCGACCATCCAGATGCAAGCTGTCTCAATGGGGGGGTCAAGGTTGAGTTAAACAACACATAAATCTTTGGAGGTTGAGCTCTAGGCGACAACTTGTAGGCACAGGTGAGGAATACCGTGGGGAGTGCATTATTTCATGCCTCTTTATATAACCAGAGTGGCTCACAAATCGAGAGTCTAGCATAAAAAGCACCCACTGCCATTCTGGCCCAACAATGTAGATACATTTTCGCATTTAACTTGTGTATTTTTTAACGTTTTTAATAACGAACTTAAAAAAGAGGTGTTTTCAGACCTTCAGCCCATGGCCATTTGAAGCTAGTTTTGTGATTCAAGCTCGGTAAGGAAACTAACTAATACCGCGAGGGGATATAGTTGGGGAGAGGGTTCCCAAACAAAGGACCGGAATGACAAAAAATTGTCTTTAGTTGTTTATAGGTCAAGAATGTTAATGTAGACCAAAGGAATTCCATTGTTGATCATAGAATCTTCATTGGATTACTTCGAGACGTGGCGAGCTGAAGCTACACAAAGTCGAAGCTATAACAAGCAAGGCTTCGGTGTTGATAAAAAGAACCTTCGGTGGAAGATGACATCTAAAGAGAACTTCGAAGAAAAAGAGATACAAGAAGTTTTAGCAAAGAGAAGACGTGTGTGACATGTCTGTGCGATGAAATGACAAATATACTCCCTCGAATGCGAAGAGCTTACTCATCCTATCTCTCATCCTATCTCCTATTTCAAACACCACTTTGTAAACAGTGCATCATACAATACAAACAATGCTTTGCACGACCATATGAACGATTTGCTAGAGACAACCTTACTATGTAAAATAAAAGAGAAAAATATAATTTCTTACAAAGGTATACTGGGACACGATCTTACAGTGGTCGTAGATCCAGTAATTGACTAAAGGGGCAATGATTTCCAGGTGATCAATGGCGGAGACAACACAAGTTTGTAGGGGGCTCATTTTGTCTCTTTCTCTTCCCTTCTTCTCTAACCTCCACCTCTTTCTCCAATGGAGTAGGGGACTCATTTTTCTCTCTTCTTCCTTCTCTCTTCTTCTCTACCCTCCACCTCTATATCTAATGGAGTTTCATGGACGTAGGGAGGGCTGGAGCCCCTCAATTAACCCTCCTTCAGATCTGCCCTGCGATCTTATAAATAGGTGAACAATATGACCGATAGAGAGGTTGATCATTTAATGTGGAAGTCATGCTTGTCACATTGGCGTCTCTAAAGAACCTCTCAAGGTATATATATATAATATATATAATGGCAAAACATTCCGTTTGAGAATGTTGATATCCTTAATTTTCATGTGTTACTCTAAGTTCATGCTCATTTATACTAAACATGTATGCTTTGGATTATTGACTTATCTTAGAACATTATATCTTTATTTGCATATAGTTAAATAATTACATTCAAATTTAATACTTGTCATCTATACATTGAAATATCTATATATGTGTATTGCCTGTGTGTGACTGATGGATTTGATGATCTCTTGTTAGCGGCCAGCCGACATGAAGATCGGATCTGCGGTAGACCCGCCCAGAGGCCAGAGCTGTCGATTGGGCGCCACAGCAGATCGAGGAACTACCCCTGATGAGGATAGAGTAAAAGGTATGCATGGATGCTCAGGCGGCCGGTCGACCATGGACGGTGATGATGTGACAAGTCAGGGAGACCCAGCACAGTACTTTCTTCGGTATCCATCCATCAAAGCCAGCAAGTCACGCTAGACTAACTGGAGTAGCTGCTATGCTACCCACACTCGATCTAATGCAGAATAAGACTAATTCTAACAAGAATCCGTAAAGGTTCTGTGTCCTAGATTTAGACGTGTTGAACAAACGTTCTCTAAATAGTCTTCTAAATTTAGAGGACGCTATTGGATCCTCTATATATATATACTTTCTCTCTCCTAGATCTCATCTATTTATTTTTATACTTTAAACAATAGAGATTTAGCAAAACTAAAATATATATGATATATTTGAGAGTATGAAAAAATTAAAACTAAAATATGTCTGTAATATCGATATTTATATATAAAGAACGAGATATAGAGAGATGTTGCTAGAAATAAAGAAGATATAGATGAGAAAATCTTTTAGAAGACACCATAAAAGATAGGTATAGAGGATAAATATAAAGATTGCTATTGGTGACAGTGACATAGCTTTCGGCCTCCCCTGTTTCACTGCTCCTTATTAATTAACTGGCACCATGGACCATAAAGTTGACCTCGTCAAATGAGTAGTAGACTAGTAGCTAGCACCTCCACGAGTCTTTCTACAATTCACTTTCCAAACTATTAATTGGGGAGCCATTTACATAAAATTTAGCTTTTATATTTTTTCACTCCAAATCTTGTGTATATCGCTCTATAGAAAGTTATTTTTATTTTTTTTTATCTCTCGCTAATAATGAGAAATCTAGAATGAAAGATAAATATGTTTGCATAACCAATATTAAATAATCTGTTAATGGGTATTTTTCGCCACAATATCTTTTCCTAGCGTTTAGGAAGGATAAGTTACACTCATTTTTTTCATTGTAATCGTTTATGTTTATTTTACTCAAAATTAATTATCTGCTCTTTTGATACTAATAACATCCACTTGCACGAACACTGTACAGCTATTAATTGTCGACTCTATACAGTGTTCATGCAACAAAAGCAATTAGTTGAGCTTGTTTTCCTCTCCTTATTCATCACCATGATCTACATGAATTTAGACCTAACTGAATAAGCCCGATTATTGGGGGATGGATATATATACGGTTCCTCTGAACCAACGTACGTCCTGTCTTTGCCCCTGGTGCCCAGAACTTTTCGAATACAAACATTAAAGAGTGAATCAACGATTTTAGGGCTACCAGTTTGAAATGGGAAGTGGTACAGTGGTACTGCACTCCATGCATGCATGTCTCTTCCTCCCCCTGAATTGAATCCTGATAGATGCATGGGGCATCTCTGCCTGCGTTGCTTTGCATGCATGCAGCTCATGTGTCTTCTGGTCAGCCGATAGAACTGGCAGTATAGTGGTAGTGAAGACTGAAGACCGGTCGGCTGCATCTGCTGCAACTGCAACCTGCAATGCATGCATGTTGCGCCTTCAACATCGATCGATCTTTGCGACAGTATCCGAATATCTCATGTATGCATGGGATAGAAGGACTGAGCTAGTGGCCGGCCGGGGGCGCTGCTGCATGCAGTGCTCTCTGCTGCTGCCTGTAATGGCTCCCGTGAGGGGAGGGAGGCACAGGCACAGGAGCGCCGTCGTCGATCGCGGTGCGAGCGAGAAGACGACAAGTCTACTCTGGATGAGCAACGCAATGCCAAAGCTTCTTAACAGTACGACCTTTATTGGAAAGCTGCGATAAGTACCTGATCGAGGGCTGCCGCTTCACGCGCATGCATGCGGCTCTGAGAAGAAGAAGATAGCTCACCAGCTCCGACGATGCGCGCATGCATGTCGCCTGCCATGCATGTTTGGTTATTTGAGAACAAGTTCTCCATTGGTAGCTAGCTTAACAGTACGTTCGCCATTATTGGTGGCCCTGATGATACCCCCCCCCCCTACTCCCCTCCCTGCAGTGCTGAGCATCGTCAGATATACCGGAGCTTCTTGTACCAAACATAACAAATATGAATACTAGAACTGGACAGTGAAACATCATTGAAAACATTCAGATTTCAGAACATCATAGAAATTATGAGCACTAGAACTGTCAGGCACTTAGACTCACATTTCAGAATTCAGATTTCAAAACATGAACTGAACATCACTCACTACTCACTACATAACATATGATGTAGAGTTGCAGACTTACTAGTATATATATAAATGCAAAGTAGACAAGTACAGAACTACAGACCTACTATTGATCTAAAGCAGTAGAGCCTCATCCAATTGAAAAGCAGCATCACTAGCAGCCTCTCCACCTGATTTAGATTCTTCTTCCTCATCCGCTTCTCCATGAGTTTGTACTGGCTGTTCAACTGGATGATCACTATCGTCTTCATCATCATGATAACTACCATCTTCTTCTCCAACATCTTGAGCATTCCTTGGACGCTTCCTAGTTCGAACATAGGTCCTTGGATGAGGCTGAGAAGAAGAGGTCTCCCTAACCAGACCAGCAGCAGCCCTAGGTACATTTTTGCCCTAGAGACCCTCTGTTGCACCCAATGCTTCATCAACACATTCATTTTCCCATTGAAACTCTTCAAGCACCAGCGGGTTGCTTTTCTTGCCTTTGGAATCGAGCTCTCTTATTTTTGCAAATCGATTTTCCATTTTCCGGTTGTAGCTCACATACACCAACTTATTCAATCTTTGTTGCTCTAATATGTTTATTTTTTTTGTATGGACCTGCACATGCACATACATGAAATCAGCAACCATTAGGAACAATACTACTCATATAGAGCCTATCTTATTGCTGCAACTCCACAAGCATAAATAATACTTAGGCAAAGTCACTCCAATTTCGTTCACATCCAGATGCTAAACAACATAGGCTAACAATCCTCTTTGCTAAGCATTGTAGTTCATATGCTAGGCCACCATAAGCTCCCCACCAAAGAACTAAAAAGGCAGCTTTGTTAGTTCATTAGCAAACACCAAATAACTAAAATAGTGTGACTAAAATATAAAAAGAACTTACTATGGTTTTTCTTTCTCTTATTGCTCCTTGCTTTGAGAAGCGCTCACCTTCAGACCTCTCATAGTCATCCACTTGCTTGCTGATTTTTGTTTGCTCATCATCATCATTGATCATCTTCCACATCACATCATTGAACATGGATCTAAGTCTTGCAGCCTGACTCCTATCTTTATCCTTTAAAGCAAAGAACTTGCCCGGATTCAAGTATAGGGCTGCTCCATACAGTTTGTGCTCCATTTGATTTTCACATCTTTTTTCAAAGCATGATAGTACCTCTGCTTGTAATCTTGGCTTATCTTTCAATGATCTTTATGGTGGATTTTGTAACATCCATTGTTGCCATGATTTCTGGGGCTGCTAGTGTCTCATCTCTATCAGCAATCCTTAGAGCAATAAGTAGTGGTTGTGAAGCCCTTAGACGGTTTTCCACTTTTTCCCAAAATGGCATAGAAAGGACAATTTTTATGATTTGCCTCCCTTCTTCAGTGTTGGGAAACTTAGCCATGTGCCACTCATCACTGACAAATATACTCTTTAGACCATTCCTATGCCTAAGCATGGCCGCCAATATCAGAAATGAGGTAGCAAATCGAGTCACACCTGGCCTAACAAGATCACCACCTAGCTTCTCTCTCATTAGGTTGTGAATTATACCATGCTTGTAGATGCACCTCGATACTTTCTTAGCCATATTGATGTAGCTATTGAAGTCCTTGATCTTTCCAATGTCCTCTAATAGCAAATCCAAGCAATGGGCAGCACAAGGTGTCCAAAACAAATGGGGGATCCTATCCATCAAGATTCTTCCTGCAGCTTTAAAATTGGTTCCATTGTCTGTGACAACTTGCACCACATGTTCTCTTACAATTTTGTCAATTTGCTTGTCCAACAAATCAGCCAACATGTTAGCATTAGCTACCTCACTTGAAGCATCAACAGAAGCTAAAAAGTAGGTCCCCGCTGGTCAGGTTACTAGAAATTTGATCAAGTGATGGTGTGCTGTGTCGGTCCACCCATCAGACATAAGCGTGAAACCATATTCCCTCCAAGACGCTTCATGCTTCGACCTCAACTCGGATGTCCTCTTAACAGCCCTCTCAAGCCAAGGCACCCTAGCTTCATGGTATGATGGACGACCATGATATCCGGGACCATATTGCCCAATAGACTCCAACATAATCTCCCAACTTCTTGACTTGACGACATGCAATGGTATCTTATTTTCATAAAGAAAGTCAGCTACATGGTCGTCAACTATTTGTTTAGCTTCTTTCCCTTTTTTGTGCAGTGCTCTAGAGTGGATTGAGACGTTTTGGATTTGTGCCTCTCTACAACTACCTCTTCTAGTGTCTTGCAGAGCATGGAAGCAATTGACTTTGAAGGCTTCTGAGTAATTGGTTTTGTTGCTGCAGAAACAACAAACAATTTTATTTTACTCTGAGCATTTTTCTTCTTAGCTTGCTTACATTTGTCCCAAAACTAGGTTCTACAGCTGCAACCTCTTCTGTTGCATATTCTTCTTCATCCACATTGATCAAAGGAAGAGCCCTTGAATTCATTCTAAGATAAGCAAGCATATCCTTTAACACCAATTCTAAAACTCTTGCACATTTAATTGTGCAACCAAATCCACCAGCAATGTGTTATTTGGACCGCTTTATTCCTGTAGGGACTACCTTCTGACAGAAAATATATTGCACAAAATCTTTCTTTGTGGGATCTGGCCACTATCCATAATTCCATCCAGGGTCTTGTGATCAAGCCTTCCTTTTAGAATAAATAGCTTGTGCAGCCAAAACAGGGTCGCAGTGCTGCAATAGCCTTTTCAGCAATCGATGAAGTAGTACCACCAGCACCAGTACTGCCACCAGCAGATGCTATCGTGGCTAGGATAGCAGCCGCATCCCCTCCACCACCACTAGTCCTCTCTTCTCCAATGTACGAGCCTCCCATGATCACCTCAACAGTTGCTGCACGTTCACGGTGCAAATCCTCCTCTACACATTCAGAAGGAACGAAATAAATTGAAGAAAGATGAGAGGAATTCAAGAGTGGGAACACAGGAACAGACAACAGATCAATAGAGAGGTGCATTAATGCATGTACCATCGGACGATGAACTCATGTTGTCGATGCCTCTGCAGGTTGCTGGGCCACCGATCATGAACAATAGACTGTAATTGCAGCAAGCAACAGGTAGCCCTATTTAGCTAAAACCCTAAGGGTTACACTAAATGGACCTTAATTCTATATGTTCAGCCCAAAGCAAAAATAAGTTGGCCGCCAGCTAACCAAACCTAACTAATCGTCCACACATTAACTGGATGACTAATCGCATTTGGTCGAAGACTAATCAGAAGACCAGATGATTAGTCGACCTGATCGGGTCGGGTCCC